>JARYHS010008075.1:66420304-66441304 GCA_031002005.1 Vandiemenella viatica | reverse complement strand
CAGCTTAAACTAACAGTTCAGAAAGTAACCCCTTGCACCTTCTATTCAGGTGTAGGCCATGCCTAGTGAAACCCCACCTACCAATAGTGTTCATAGGCACAACCTCCAAGACAGAATTAATGCCTTTCCCAAGTAATGTTGGGTTTCCACATTCACTCGCCTCACAGCATAGTTCAATTATGGCCAGTCATGGTGACTTAGGACTGGCACCTGCTCAACCCTGGTATGCTGCGCCTCCTTCACCACCTTCCTCAGTTTACTCTCTATACTGTAACTCATGTTTCTATCAATAATATTCCCCGCACCTCCCTCTATCACTACTCTATCATCCTTAGTGAAATTCCTACAAAGTAAACTTATATCCTCTATTAACCGACCAAATGTTGCACTAGGTTGACTTGTGACATGGTAACCTGTGCCTAACTAATCCTGCAGAAGAGAGCCTACACCTCTCCCATGGTTACTACCAAGCAGCAGATTTTTTTTCCCCCATTCTTTCCTGGCACACTCTTATTCCTAAAGGCCTGCTGCATCTTACCTACTCCTACATCTACATGAGGCTCTTCTCCCCCTGACTCTGGCAAAAGGTCAAACCTATTTTTCCAAACAATTTCAGAAGGATCTGGCTTCTTCATCCTATTAACCATATTTTTTACCTACGACCTGTTACTAGCACCCACCTATCCTTCTCAACTTCCTCCAACTCACTATCTCTACTTTCTGCCTCTATACCAAGAGCCTTGACAGGCTCAGCCTCCACAGTCTGAGCCCCCACAAGCTGAGCCCCCACAGACAGAGCCACCATAGGCCACCCACACCTCCACAAGACGAGCCTCAAGAACCCTTATCCTTTCGTGCAATTCCCTCATCCTTTCATCCCTAAGACAAAGTGTACAAAATCATGGGAGAGCCTCATTTATTTCCCACATTTCCTCTTCCCTACATGCCCAATGAAACCATTTCTAACACCAATTACAACCCACCCACTTCGCCACATACCCACGACAGGTGCCACACATTCCAGTCATGATTTTTCCCAAATACTTCTAAACGAACCTTAAATTTATTTTATAGTCTAAAGTTTATAATATGTTTTTAAAGTTTTTATAAAAATAATACCATTGTACTTCATATTTTTTCATAGTTAAACATAGCTAGAAAAAAGTACAAATGTCAAGCAGATAACCACTGAAAGTGCTCCAGGAAACAGGATTAAACATGAAAGATGTAAAATAAAAAGAATAAAAACATTCAACAGCATTGTAGTAATATAGTGCAATTTTGTAGAGGAAAATTACTTTATGTATTTCCAATAATTTATGAGTAAATTGCAATGGATATATGAATATTTTTCTTGAAAATACTGCACAAAAACTGAAGCAAATATTTTAATAGAGTTTGAAGAAAGCATCTTTAAATAATTCCTTTTAGTTACATCATTAAACTGAATAGAGGAAACTGACTGTAACAGCTGAATCATACTGATGGTTCACCATTTAGTTTAATTAGCTGTGCACATAAAGCTAAACATGTAATTTTATTAAGATATATTAGCCCTACTGCAGATACAATGTTGAAAATAGTGAAAGTGGACATCATATTAACAAAACAGAATAATATGTTATAATCTCAAAATATAAGGTAACCACTGATTTGGAAATTTCTGCCATTGCTTTATATGAACTGGGCTTGTTATATGAAATGTAAATTTTTCACATGGCATTCATGATGACTTGGTTTCCAGTCCTGGTCTACACATCTGGATTATCTGTGGTTTCTAAAAAAAAAAAAAAAAAGTGCTACATCTTCCATAATCCTGCCAGCAGGCAGAAAAGTCCAGAATGGAGTGAGCTAAATGTATAAAGTAAAAGAACATACACAGACGGAAAAAAAATCCCAACACCAAGAAAAAATTATTGTAGAGTAATGAAATTTGGACAATGCATTTGTCAAGTTAACATGTTTAATTGATTAAATTTTCAAGATCACAGGTTAATTTAAGCTCAAGAAAATGCATTTCAAATGTGAAATACTGTTAAATTAATAGCCGGTGTAACCTCCAGAATTTTGAATGCAAGCCTGCAAACGTGAATGCATTGTGTCATACAGGTTTTCGAATGTCACTTTGTGGTATGGAGTTCCATGCTTGTTGTACTTGTGCTGTCAATACTGGGACGGTCAGTGCTGGCTGTGGATGATGCTGGAGTTGTCGTCCAATGATATCCCATACGTGTTCAATTGGAGACAGATCTGGTGATCTCGCAGGCCAAGGTAACATGTCGACACTCTGTAGAGCACGTTGCGAGACAACAGCGGTATGAGGGCGAGCGTTATCCTGTTGAAAAACTCCCCCTTGAATGCTGTTCATGAATGGCAGCACTACAGGTTGAATTACCAGACTGACGTACAAATTTGCAGTCAGTGTGTTTGGTATAACCACAAGAGTGCTCCTGCTGTCATAGGAAATTGCTCCCCAGACCATGACTCCAGGTGTAGGTCCAGTGTGTCTAGGCCGCAGACAGTTTGGTTGCAGGCGTTCCCCTGGCCTCCTTCTGACCAACACTCGGCCATCACTGGCACCAAGGCAGAACCTGCTTTCATCAGAAAACACAACAGATCTCCACTCCGTCCTCCAATGAGCTCTGGCTTGACACCACTGGAGTCGCAAACGGCGATGGCTTGTAGTCAGTGGAATGCACGCTACAGGGCGCCTGGCTCGGAGCTGTCCTTGAAGTAACCGATTTCTAACAGTTCGTTGTGTCACTGTGGTACCAACTGCAGCTCGAATTTCTGCCGCAGACGCAGTACGATGCGCCACAGCTGTACGCCGAATACGGCGGTCTTCCCTCTCAGTAGTGCCACGTGGCCTCCCGGAACCCGGTCTTCTTGAGGCAGTACCATCCCTTGACCACTGCACCCAACAATCATGCACAGTGGATACATTCCGGCCAAGTCTTTCTGCAATATCGCGAAAAGAAAATCCACCTTCTCGTAGCCCTATTACACGACCTCGTTCAAACTCGGTGAGCTGTTGATAATGGCTTCTTCGTCTTCTTAAAGGCATTCTTGGCTAACATCAACTCACTATGTCAAATCTCAGCGGTAAATAACGTTCACAAACTTTACAGCGCGTATTTAAAGCAAACCTGATTTGCAAGCTCTGAGTAGCGCTACTAGCGCCACACTTATGCGCGAAGCGCGAAATTTGAATCGATGTCATCTTTCAGATGTATAAACACGCCTACCAAATTTCGTTTATCTAACACAAGTCTTTCTTGGTGTTGGGATTTTTTTTTCCGTCTGTGTATTTAGTTTTTATACCTAAAATTTACATAATCCAAAATGTCAAAAATGAAGTTACATCACTGCACTTAAAAACAGCTGTCACTAATATTCATCTTCATTCCTCCTGAAATGAATAATGCATTTCTGCTACACCTGCCAAGGCTTGAATAGGTTGTATTTTGGTAAACACATCTTACACCTTGAACATCTGTCCACGGTCTTCATTAATCTACAACTGTACTCTTCCTCATCTCTATCAATGTTGCTTTCTTCTTTACAAACATTCCCCAGTGACAGAACATCAGTGCTCTAGAAGACTTAATAGAAATGTGACACTCGCACAGTTTCTCGTTTCTCACATTATTTGCTCAATTCATTCTCTCAAAAACTTATTCTCCTTCTACTCCCAAGTACATCACCAGATACATGCTTACAATGAGTTTAATTTAAGGTACAGTTGCTTCTAATTATACAGTTTTCATTTATATGCACACAACCTCTCATTACAAGTGGTTACTTTGCTTATAATATAAACTTCCAGTGACAGTATTTACCTGTAATCAATTGACATGTGATTGACAAGCCGAGAAGGCCTTCATTCACACGCGATACTAATTGTCCCAAGACACAAGTTAACCATACAATAAAATGAAAGCAAAGTGCAAGTATTTTTGTTACATTAAGTAGGAAAATTTAAAATTGTTTTGTACTTACCAAAAGATAAATGATGTGTGGATCAGAGAATGGGACAGTGAGTCTGTGAATTATGTCAAGCCTTCCCTTAAACTCCTGGAACACAATCAAGATTTCAAAACACAATTCCCAATGAAGCAATGTTTCACTGAGAATATAAGATACAAAACACACACACGTACAAAAAATCGGTATCTAGTGTATTTCTTCGACAAATCGACACCATAGTTGAAGAAAGAAGATCTGTAACAACTAGAAACCCATAGTAAGATGACAAAGAGTAATAAACCCATTTATCATATCTCCGAGTTAGACATGCATAGAAAAAAAAATAGCATTGGCAAAAAAATATAGTCCAGCATAAAATGATAAGGGAGAATTTTTTCATTACTACACTTATTATTATTCAATATAAATACAATGAAAATTTTCTCATCATTTACTAAAAATAGAGATAGGATGTTTCTGAAATTAAAAAATACAAGATTAATACAAACACCTATTTATGACAATCTGTTAATCACAAGAAACAATGGTGATATATATAGAGCGCCACATGTGTATGACCACAAACAACAGCTGTATGAATGAGATACATGCAATTGTATATAGGTGATGGGGGTAACATGAGTTGTGATGTAAGTGAATTCACATTTTGAAAACAATAATTTTGAGTGACAGAAAATATGAACCCTCAAGGATAGGCAAAATACACTATATGATCAAAAGTATCCTGACACTTCTATGTTATGCAGAATTGAACACTAGATGTTACCCACCAGTATAATAGGTGGTGGGGAGTATTGTGTAGTCAGTAGAGAAGCAATAACAACAGGATGGGTTTTGATCATAAGAGCTCAACAACTTTGAATGTGGACTAGTCATTCCATGAGCAACAAATCAATCAGGGACATTTCAATCCTTCTAAAGCCATCCAAGTCCATTACTGGTGTCGTGATTGTGGAATGAAACCAGAGCGATGCAAGTGGTGTAAGGACAATAGCAGACTGCCATGACAGTCGCAGTTGGAGTGTATCACGGACCACAAGCTAATCATGGGAAACTGTTCACCTATGTGAGGGAACAATATGTGAAAAATTTGTCAACACAAATTCACTGAACTAGTGACCGCAATACCATTTCAGGCATTCACACCAAGCTAAAGAAAATAGATCTTATCATGGGAGGAAAAGTGAATGTGTGTGTTTAAGCCAGATAATGATATATGTAACAGACTGATAGTGACTGGACTGGTTGTGTGAGAAAAGTAGAAGTATTTTGTGTTGTTAGTTCTCACTTGATACAACCTGATATCTTCGGAAATCTCTTGCACTTGTTTAAGAACATAAAAACTACTGAATAAATATCGGTAGGTGGCTAGGCAATATTGTAAACTTTGCCTGGTGATAAACTTCAATTAAATTGATTCTAACCATGTAAATGAGGCGACCGGACAATCTAAATTTAAATTGAAGTCCTGACAGCAATTTCCGTAACTCAATGCGGTAAACAGAGTGAGTGGAAATAAAAGTAAACTGAGAACTTAGACTAATTTTAACTATATTGCCACACTCATTTATTGATGGACAGGGCCTGCTGACAATAGCAGTGAGTGGTTATAAAAAAACACACACACAAGAAATCAGCGGAAAGAGTCACTCATGAGATCCGAAGTGCTACCAGCAGTCTAGCCAGCACGATGACCGTCCATCAGGAGATAAAAAGAGCAATACACAGTCATCCAGTGAAACAAGAGCCGAGGCAATAGAAAAGAAAACAACGCGCATCAAAAGAACTGTCCACATATTAAAATCTGATTCAAAATTTTCTGAAAACAAAACTGAAGATTCTATTTAGCAAATGAATAGCCGACGGAGCATGAATTGTAATAATTATTGCCAAAACACGTTGGGTGCCAAACTGTAATAACCCTGATGGCTGTAAAACTTTAATTAAATCAACTCCCAGAAATGAAAGATGTTTTACATATCATTAAATTTTTTTTCACTTAAAGAACACCTTTTAATCAAATCCTGAACCTTAGTTACTAACATTTTTAGATCAAATAAACAAATGAATTAATAACATATGAATACAATAAAATCTGATACTTGACTAGCAAAAATAAAACTTATCTAGAACTAAATATGGCCTGAATGTACATGGAGCTTGGTATTGATCTCAGGGCGCTAACAGGTCATATTAATTTTGATCAGCCCATGCGCCAATTACTCCAAATGAAGTGTACTTACACTGTGGATAACTGACCTCAGCATAATTGTAGGGCGTCTCATTATTTCAGTATGTGGAAGAAATTTTGCTTACGATAATCAATTGTCGTAGCACAGTGAAATCCATTATGTATGTTAAAAATGGGAGAAAAACAGCTTTTAATTAATTAAATGAAAAGGCAACACGTTTGCATGTTAAGTGTACTTAGGGACCGTGCATAAACTACGTGGCTCGGTCCAGGGGGGAAGAGGTTGGCTGAAAGGCTACGCTGGGCTACGTGGGGGGAGGGGGGTTCCGAGTCAGGCCACGTAGCTTAGCTTTCATAACATTTTTCACAGTTCAAATGAGGAACAGAACTCACAACAGCATGTGAATATTTATATCCCTCAGTTAATTATCTCCATATGTAATTTACAATCGTCTGACAATTAAAAGAGAAAAAAGCTACGTGCTACATGGGGGGGGGGGGGGGGTAGAGGCAAAAGCCACGTAGGGCTACGTGGGGGAGAGGCGGGTTCACAGGAGGCCAAAATGGCAAAATGGAGCTATGTGGTTTATGCATGCTTCCTTACAAGTGCTGTTCATTAGTACAGTATGTACGTACTGTACGGTAACTAAGTCATTGCTTGCTGAACATCTCGGTCAAAGTGAGCTGTTTCACTTTACTCATCCATTTTTGGGCAGCCTAGTCGCGCAAACGCTTGACAGTGAGAAGTTGCATGTGGTCACATTTGGACAGACACTCCATTCACATCAACGCTGATGTTCCCGTGTCTGCTTCATCTTCGATATTAAAGGTTACTTCTTCCTCGACACTTTCTTCTCTCACATTTTCAATAAGTTCATCACCATTAAGAATTTCATACCCACGGTCTGACGAATCTACATCTTCAGCACTAACTTCTGAACATCCAGGAATTTTCAAAAGAATGTTTCTGAATTCTTCAAGTGACACTTCATCCACATCTTCTCCTGTCTCTTCCATTTCTTTTTCTTGACCTTCTTTATCCTTTTTCCTTCTCTTCTTCAGTTGGTATGCCTTTCAACTTGTTACACACATGTCTTAACCAAGCTCCAAGCTTCCGCCACCATGTAAGCGGAATCTTTCAAATTTATTTTTTGTGTTTAGCCCACACCTTCTTCGTCTTCGCCCTCCACCAAAACTATTGAAAGTGTGAGAGAAGAAAGTGTTGAGGAAGAAGTTGACCTTAATATTGAAGTTTCCTTCTGTAATGGCGTTTCATGGCTTCGATAACAGACTGGCCCATTGGTTGCAACAAGCTTGTGACGTTTGGTGGTAAAGGATGTTTTAAACTGCCCATTCCATCTTTCCAAAACTTCTTCAGTGGCATGAGTTTGTGCATTATCAGCAACCAAAAGCACTTCACTTCCTTCCTTTTCAAGAGATTTTGGTGCTTTTTCACTTCAGGGATGAAAATTTCACCATACCACTCCGTAAACAATGCTGCAGGCATCAAAGGTTTGGGTTGGTTTTTATAAAAGAGGGGAAGCTTTTTCGCAGTACTTTTCCATCTTAATTAAAATAGCGATTCGGATAATCAGCGATTTTGTAGTTCTACTGTACTAGACACTCTGGCGCACGACATTCACTTCAACTTTTGCACCACTCAGCTGGTCATACAGTACTCCTCTCCTGTCCCGTGTGCCAATCCTCTCGTCTGCCTGCTCCTGTCCGGCAACCCCCACCCTGCATACACTCCATAGGGGTGTCCGGGCTGTCCTTGCAAGGCCAGACCGCCAGCAACACTAACTGGATCATTACAGGCACAGCACCAAAACTACCAACAACAGCAGCAGCTAACAACTGAAGAATCGCAGCCTTCATGTCATCACCAGAACACATCGGCCAGCCAGCCACAGCAACAGCCTTTCTCGCAACAGCAGACCCTGCCGGGTCCGGGTCAAACACAGCAATAACAGTATCTACAAAGTGTAGAAAAAATGCAGTACGAGGTCAGTTCTCCAAGTATTCAAAAGTTTGTACAGCCCAGCAATTCCAAAAAGAGACCAACAGACGCGAATGAAAATTCCAGCAGTGTCAAAACGGCCCTCCCCTCAGAAAATTTGTGCCCCAACCCCACATATTGCTTTGGTGTACCAACATCCAACTGCTTTGCTCCCCTGCAAGATTGTCTTGAAAACATCCAGCCAGAAGTTACCCAACTACCCCCCAAAAATCCCCCATTTTCCTACAAGGTGTTGAAAATCAGTCTTTCATTTAAGACATGAACAGGGTGCTCTCAAATCGCTACACTACAGAACTTAAGGGCAGAATAGTCAAAGTTAACACATCAACTGTAGACGATTTTATAAAACTAACAAAACACTTAGATACCTTGCATCTAAAATATCATACATTCCGCACCCCAGACGAGAAGAATGTTTCAGTAATCTTAAGAAATATACCCTCCTCCATCACTGAAGAAGAAATCAAAACTGAATTAACCAGGATACAGTATTCTGTCATCAGTGTAGTTCGTCTACTCAAAAGAAATAAATCTTTGTGCAGTCGAACTTGCCGACTCTGTAAAAAGTTACGAAATATTCGCCTTAAATAATTAATTCCAATATACAGGGTGGTCCTAAAATATATGACAAAAAGGTGAAGGTAGGTAGAGGGGACCTAAATAAGTATATTTCAGATAGGAATGTGTGTGCGGTAATGACACATTAAAGCACTAGCTTGTAAAGCAGTATAAATCGAAGGAAATTGAAAAGACAAGTAAAGACAAAAGAAAACAAAAATTCTTTAACAGTTTACAAGAGGTACTCGAAAGAGCGGCCACCAACAGCAATACAAGATTCACAGCGACGTCAGGCATGTCGAGCACATGTAAAGCAGCAACAGACTAGTGAGCAACAAGATCTTCTTCAGATGTGACGAGACTCTCGTACACCAGGCTCAAGGTGGCATTACCGCACACACACTCCTATACCAAATATGCTTATTTAGGTCCCCTCTACCTACGTTTACATTTTTGACATTTATTTTAGGACCACCCTGTATAATAAACGTTGAGCCTCGTAGAAAGTCAAATAGTATACCTCAAAGAACAAGATGACAAGCCTTCGGTCACACACAAAATTATTGTAAGTTACAACCGCGACGCATAAAATGTCAAAGTAACCACCATTTTTTTGAATGCACGAAACCTATATCTGAACTGGAAAAATGCATAAACTGCGTTGAAAATCATCCCACAAATTACAGAGGATGCAGCTACTATTAAAAAATCCTCACAGCCAAGGAAAATAGAAAGACACAGCAAATGAGATGGAACTCAATCTCCCATCTAACAGATCAAGCAATAGGGCCCCCAAAACAATACATTCAACCAATTAAATCATATAGCATATACATCTAACTCTGGATTCAAAATAAAACCTAATCTTAGCTATGCCAGTGTCTTACGCAATGACCCAAAGCTGCAATATTCTCTCCCACCACGCACCGATAGCACAATATTACCATCAGCTGGCCTTGCAAAGAATGTTTGTCTTCCTCCAGGCACAACACTTCCTGATGAAAGACATAATAAACAACCACAGGGTAGCCCACAACAGACGCCTCCACCACCAACAAATGATGTGACATTGGCCTTAAAATTAGCTCTTGATTCTCTAATTGACACGTTCCTCCCTATTATCAATGATATAATCACCGAAGTTATTTTTTCTGTTTCCCAATGGCAGTATTTCTCGCTAATGGCATGTATGGGAAAAAACAAACTTTCACAATAGTTCTAAGCCAACACAGTAAAGATGTAGCATGTGTCACAGAAACTCACCTGAATCCCCGCCACCGTTTCAACATACCTGGCTATATCATTTATAGAAATGACCGACCCTCTACCATTGACCATCACATCTACCCCCACCTCAACAATTTGGCATCGAAACAATAGGAATCAGGATAAGAACACGTGACTCTGGACATTTCGTAGTAATTGCAACCTACAAGATACCAAGCAATCCCCTTCAAAAAGACCACATTGCAATTTATTCTCTAATACTCCAACAATTATGCTTGGCGACTTGAGGTAGTGATCCAGTCAGTTGAGCTTCCACAGCCGTAGCAGCAGTAGCCGTCTTTTCTGTGTGATTTAAATTGTGCTAGTATTTGTCGTTATGTTTGAATTTTTCCTGTTTAGGTAGTGATCCATTCAGTTGAGCTTCCGCAGCAGTAGCCGACTTTTGTGTGTGATTTGAATTGTGCTAGTGTTTGTTATTATCTTTGAATATTTCCTGTTTAAAGTGATCCAGTCAGTTGAGATGCCGCAGCCGTAGCAGCAGTAGCCGACTTTTGTGTGCGATTTGAATTGTGCTAGTTTTTGTCGTTATCTTTGAATATTTCCTGTTTAGGTAGTGATCCAGTCAGTTGAGCTTCCACAGCCGTAGCAGCAGTAGCCGACTTTTGTGTGTGATTGGAATTGTGCTAGTTTTTGTCGTTATCTTTGAATATTTCCTGTTTAGGTAGTATCCAGTCAGTTGAGCTTCCCAGTAGTCAGGCTCAGCAGCCGTAAGCAGCAGACGCTGACTTTTGTGTTTAATTTTAAAGTGTGCTAGATAGCCTTTGTTTTTCCTGTCTAGGTAGTAACTCAACAGTTGAGCTCAGCAGCCATTAGCAGCAGACGCCGACTTTTGTGTTTAATTTTAAAGTGTGTCAGATAGCTTTTGTTTTTATCTTTGATTTTCCTGTGTAGGTAGTAAATCAGCAGTCGAGTTTTAGCAGACATTAGTAGCAGTCGCCGATTTTTGTGTTTTATTTGCAGTTCCGTTTTTGTCTGTTTCAGGTGACATAGCTTGTACAAAGTGTTCCGGTAGGCGTCTGGCTCTCGAGGAGATTCTAAATACTATGGCATCTCTTCAAGCGCTGGTATGGAGCATCCTGGACGAGGAGCGGCAGTGCGTCGAAGAAATTCTGCAGCCAACTGTAGTAGAACCGGCAAGTTTGGATTTTCAGGTACCAGTTGCAGAAAACGTCTGGCATTGTGTGGATCGGAGAAAGGTGTCTAAATTCCCATATAGCCGATGGGAAATTGATATCTTGGCACTAAGTAATGCGTTTTCAGTGTTGCAGGAGGCTGAAGATTCAAGTGCGAATGGCCCAGAAGCGCAGCAGGGAAGATTTGCTCGCAGACCCCAAGCCTTGCCAGGAAAAGGTTTACTGATCATTGGCAGCTTTAACGTGCAACATCTGGAGAAAACGCTACAGGAACTAGCCACAAAGAACGGTGCAGACCCCCATACTAACGTTCATTCCGTTTCTCTTTCAGGAGCAACCGTACCACGTGTCATGGAGGCCATTCCAAAAGCGATTAGGGAATTGAACTGCTGTCAGTTAAGAGTAGCTGCGCACGTCGGTACTAATGACTCGTGTCGTGTGTCTGTTCCAGATATAGTTAAATCCATGGACAAGTTGGGCCAAAAGGCGTATGAAGCTGCCCGGGAAAATTCGGTTTCATTGTAGTTCTCAATTTGTAGTGTTGTGCCGGGCATCGATTGTCGGGAGGCCATGTGGTGGAAGATCTTTAATTTGAATTGTAGTTTACAGGAACTGTGACGCAGAAACAACTGGGGCTTCGTCGACCTTCAACCGATGATAGATGCCAGCTGGGATGCATTTGACAGGTCGGGCGTCCACTACACACCGAGAATGGCGACCAAGGCGGCTGCTAAAATATGGAACTGTCTTGATATGAATTATTTTTTAAGAAACTCCGTGAGGCGCGAGGATCCTTCAGTTAATCGAAGAGTATGTGCTGATAACCTAGAAGCTGGTCCTGGTAGTGATGGCGCGAATAATTTTAATATTACAGCTCCAATTACTTCACCCGTTTTCCGTCAGAGTGTGAATATGAAAAATGCGATTTTAGACTCCACAAATAACAATACGAAGCAGCTAAGGATAATGGTCCTAAATTGTCAGAGTATTAGAGGGTATGTAGCGGATTTTCACGCCTCAGTTGCGACCAACGATGTCGATATAATACAAGGAACCGAGAGCTGGTTGACGCCAGAGGTTGAATCTAGCGGACGCCAGAGGTTGAATCTAGCGAAGTATTTGGTCCTCATTTCAATGTTTTTCAAAAGGACAGAACTGTCTCAATGGGCGGGGGTGTGTTCATGGCCGTAAACAAAACCATTAATTGCTCTGTCGTAACTGAAACGGAAAATTTTTGCGAGTTAATATGGGTCAAGGTAAAAATTTACAGTTCATAATCGGGTCATTTTATCGACCTCCGGATTCTGATTTGGCTAAGACGGAATACATCAGAGAGTCGTTTAATAATATATACAAAAAATTTCAAGGACATATATTGATCGTGGGTGGTGACTTTAACCTACCGTCGGTTAAGTGGGACACATTAACGTTCAGGTTGGGTGGAAAAGATAGGTTTATAACCGAAACGTTCCTAGAATCATTTGCAGAAAGATCTCTTGAACAGATGGTCGAAGAGCCAGCGCAGTGCGACAAAGATTCCTATATTTAAAAAAGCTTTCACGATAGAATACTCGGAGGAGTTTCCGATATTTAACAATCGTACTGACAAAATTATAAATGATCTCGTTCTTGATGTCGTGGGAATAACTAAACTACTTATGGATGTAAAAACCAATAAGGCTCCCGGACCAAACGGTAATCCAACAAGATTCTACTCAAGGTACGCAAAGGAAATTGCATCATATTTGATGAAATTACATACCGTCTCCTTGGATCAAGGAAAAATACCATCGGAATGGGAATGGTAGTGATCCTCAGAATTATAGGCCAATCTCATTAACTTCAATATTTTGCAGGATTTTAGAACATATCATCTATTCAAATTTCATGCGGTTCTTGGATGAAGGTGAGTTTTAAACCCAAATCAACATGGATTCAGAAAAGGCCGATGCTGCGAAACACAACTTGCACTTCTAATTCACGAATTATAGATGAACAATCCCAGGTTGATTTAGTTCTATTAGATTTTAAAAAAGCTTTCAACACTGTGCCTCACACTAGGTTACTTAGGAAACTTCGTGGTTACGGCATATCTAGACAAATATGCGACTGGGTTGCAGACTTCCTGAAGGGCAGAACACAGTGTGTAGTTCTCGACGGTTAGCGTTCATCACGTACTGAAGTAAGGTCCGGGGTAACCCAGGGAAGTGTAATAGGGCCTCTGTTGTTTCTCATATACATTAATGATTTATGCGACATAATAGGGGGGATGAAATGATTATTTGCCGATGATGTTATTATTTTTCGTGAAATCAAAACCCAGGACGACTGCATTTTGTTACAAGACAATATTCATCATTTATTGCTTTTCATGGACCTTTGAGGTCTATCGCAGAATACCCAGGATATAGGCCGTCCGGCTATTCCCTTCGTATTTTTCTTTAACCCGGTTCTTTTTACAGAAGTGGGGGGTTGGCCCATCTTCTAACCCTTCTTTCTTTCTCATTTGGGCTTGGGACCTACAGTTTAACGTGGAATCCGAACCACGGAGTGTCCTGGCATAGCTCATATGATTAAACACAACTCTCAATTTCCTGCGCCTGCCGGGATTCGTGCCCGGGGCAGGAGCAGCGAAAGTTTTGAAAGCAAGCGCCTTAACCACTAAGCCACCAGAACACTCACAAGACAATATTATGAAAATAATTGTGTGATGTAAAGATTGGCAGTTGGAGTTAAATGCTAAAAAGAGCCAAGTCATGCGTGTAAGTAAAAAGGTGACACCATTTAACTATGAATATACAATTAATTATACTGTCCTTAGAACGGTAGATTCCGCTAAATACCTAGGGGTAACAATTCGTAATAATTTGTCATTGAATGAGCACATCGAGAATGTAATTGGGAAAGCAAATCGTATGCTTCGATTTCTAGGTCGTAATTTAAAACAATGCACTCCAGAAGTTAAATCGATTGTATACAAGTCACTAGTACGTCCTCACTTAGAATATTGTTGTTCTGTATGGCGTCCCTGTCAAAAGTGGTTAATGGAAGCATTAGAGAAGGTCCAAAGAAGAGCCACCCGATTCGTGACAGGTATATATAGTTGGAGAGAAAGCGTAAGTGTGATGTTGAAGGAGTTTTTGCCATTCTTAAACAACCAAGTGTCTCGCTGACGGACAATAGGAGAGTGGAGAGTGGAGCACACACCGGTACTACTTCGTCTATAGCTGGTTCGCAGCCAACCAATCACTGACAGGTATTACATAACCGGGGTTATAGTCAGCTAATCGGAAGACTGCATGGCTCCCTATGGATTTCTCGAGTTTAGCATCATAATTAATGACAGTAAATGTTGGAAGAATATAAAATATGGGGTCCTTCATTAAAGAAATTTTTTGGGATATTTCTGTGTGAGAATAATGTCAACGATGACGCTATGAGAACAGTTATTGTAGCTAGCCAATCAGAATACCGCTTAGCTCCCTACGGATTCTCGAGATTTAACATCATGATTAATAGTGGTAGAATAGTGTGAACGGTGATGCAATTTGAACAGTGACGTTATGTGAACATTGACGTGTGTAATCCATCTTCCTTCCATTTATAACAACCTTGGCTTTTGGTTTATGCTGTGGAGCCAACTGTCAGTTCAACGCTGGTGTATATCTACACCTGGTTTTGCAACCGACCAATCACAATCACGGAATGGTTACGTCATTGGAGTCAGCCAATCAGACATCGACAACGGTCCTGGCTCGCTTCTGTTCCGCTATTCAGTCCAGTTTTTGTTGTTCCTTTAGATACAACGGACCTGATGATGGCGGCAGTGCAAGTCGCCGAAAGCTCGTCAGCAGAAAATGTAATCCGGCAGCAAACCCGCGAAGAATTTATATCAAAGATACGCCGGGAAAGACTTATCTCTCATATATAGTTTCTATTCTTTTAGTTTGAGATGACATGTACGATGAATATGCTAATGTTGATCTTACAACGGATAGATATACGAGGTAGATCTGATAAGTACTTAGTCTCTCTTCCTGATGGTGCCATTGTCACCAGAGAAATTTATTATCGCGTAGTACATTATCTTAGACAGCTATTGTTAAAATTTCAGCCAAATCGGACTCATAGTTTTGTTTTCATCGCATTTGAAAGTTGGTGTGCCCGCGGATTTTAGAAAAATTGAAAAAGAGCAATATCGGTCGGTGATTTGATTCTTGTTTTTGGGAACAAAATCAAAGAGAGCTTGGATGCTGTGTACGGTGACTCTTCTCCTTCGATGGTGACTGTCAATAATTGGTTTAATATATTTTAACGTGGTCGCACGTCGGTTTCTGATGAGTCACGCCCTGGTGCCCCGAAAACGGTTACCATGGAGGATAATGTGACAAAAATGCACGATCTTGTATTGGCAGACTGCCGATTGAAGGTGCGCGAGATTGCTGAGACAGTAGGCATCTCAAAACTGCATGGGTCATACCTTGCATGAAATTTTGGGCATGAGAAAGCTGTCGGCGCGATGGGTGCCGCGTTTGTTCACTCCGGACAACAAGCACAACCGTGAGACCACTTCACAGCAGTGTTTGACGCTGGTTAAGCGCAATCTGAAAGAGTTTCTGTGTCGTTAAGTGACTGTCAACAAAACATTGATCCACTGGTACACACTAGTACCAAGGAACAGTCAAAACAGTGGACTTTACCCGGCGAACATGCTCCAAAAAAGGCGTAGACTGTCCTATCGGCCGGAAAGGTGATGGCCACCGTTTACTGGGATTCACAAGGTGTGATCTACACCGACTACTTGGAGAAGAACAAAATGATCACAGAGCTTTACTATGCTGAATTATTGGGCCGATTTGATGCCGAATTGCATAAAAAACGGCCCCATTTGGTTAAGAAAAAGTGCTCTTCCACCATGACAATGCACCGGCTCATACCTCCGCCGTCGCCACGGCCAAAATGGTCGAATTGGGCTACGAACTGCTGCCCCATCCAACATATTCTCCAGATTTGGCCCTGTGCGACTTCTTTTTGTTTCCGAACTTGAAGAAGACAGTCACCGGGCAGAAATTTGAGTCAAATGAGGTTATCGCCGCCACGGAGGCCTACTTTTAAGATGGGTTAAAGAAGTTGGAGCATCGCTGGATCAAGTGTATCGAGCTAAAAGGAGAATATGTTGAGAAATAAATCGCCACTTTTCCAAAATTTTCGCTTTTTCTTTTGTAGGCTAATTACTTATCGGACTGCCCTCGTATTATTCTAAGAGCGTCATTGGAATGGATTTCGTGTTATGTCCTCATAACAAAACCTAGTTTTTGTAAGGATTTGGTTACAATAGTGTCAACATGTTCATCGAAACTCATTTTACTGTCGAATATTACTCCTAAATCGTTAACTGAGTGCATCTTCTCGAACTCAATACCTCTTATACAGTATTTTGATAACATTTTCTTACTTGATAGTGTAAATGAAATACTTTTGCATTTTAATGGATTCAAATGTAAGTCATTATCTTTACACCAGTTATTGAGAGCAGTGCAACAGTTCTGAAGACCACATATGTCTTTAATTGACTCTATAATTTTAAATAATTTTAGGTCATCAGCAAAAAATAAAACTTTACATTATTCAAAATTTTACATATGTCATTTATAAAAATGATAAACAGCAGTGGACCGAGATAGGAACCCTGTAGGGCACCGGATAGTACTAATATTTCAATGAAGTAAATGCTTTATATTTAACTATTTGAACCCTGTCAGTTAAGTAACTTTCAAGCCATTTGAGAAGGGATCCCACTAGATTTAAGTTTGAGAACAAGTAGTTTATGATTGACCGAATCAAAAGCTTTACTGAAGTCAGTATATATACAATCAACTTGAGTTCCATTTTCTAAGGAGGATAAAATGTACTGTGAGTAAACACATTAAGTTTGATTGGACATTTCTGCCTTCCATGAATCCATACTGGTTTGGTGGTAAGTAAGGAGACATAATAATCTTCAATTTTTTAGTAACAATGGATTCCAGGACTTTTGGTATTACATTTAAATTTGAAATAGGTCTGTAGTTTCTAATATCACTTTTGGGGCCTGATTTGTACAGGAGTGATAAATGCTGATTTCCATTCATTTGGGACTATGCCTTCACTAAGAGATCTATCAAATAATAATTTCAATATTGAAGTTATTATATATTTGCATTTCTTAAGCAATATTGGTGGAATACCATCAGGACCTGCACTTTTATTGTCATCAAGTTTTTCATTTCTGAGAATTTCTGAATTGGAAATATTAATTGAACTTATAGTAAAATTTGTTTGATCCTCTAAGTGTACTGTAGTGTTATGAGAGGGTTTATAAAATGATTTAAAGTATTCCGCAAATGCATTAACTATACTTGTACCTCCATTTAGGGCCTGCGAGTCTTTAAACATAACATTGGGTAAATCTCTACTACATCTTTTGGATTTTTTTTTTCTGTAATTGAGTTCCCTAATTCTATACTGAAGTTATTAAGGTCTCTTTTGGCTAAGGTCTTGCATTTATTTCTGAGATTAGAAAATTGAAAGTAATTTTGTCCAGTTTGCTTGTAAAGAATATGAGCTTTTCTCGATGATAGTGGTTCTAAGTTCCTTAGAGTACCATCTTGGGAATTTTGACACAAAGATTTGTTTTCTTGGTACATACAAATTTATACACTTATTTATACAAGAGTAAAATCCACTGACACACTCCTCAAAAGAGTTTCCATTCCAGTCAATATTAGATATGAAGTTACCCAATTCTAATGTTATACTAGGGTAATCTGCTTTACTAAAATCTTTAATCCAATTTTTGTTTTGTACCGAGGGGTTGTCACACTTGATGATGTACTCTAAACATAAAGATGGATGATAAGCATCGGGAGATACTACACACTCATTAGCTAAAGAACAATTTATATTGAGAAAGTTTGCGAATATATGATCAAGTGTTACACCAAACTTTATTGTTAATTTGAAAAAGGTTTAATAACGATGTTGTATCTGATAATTTCTTTGATAGTGTTTTTTCCCGAAGAGTTGACTTAGCAGTGTAGAAAGGATAGCTGCCATTATTATGTGTTCCACTGCATTTTGGCATATTAAAGTCTCTAAACAGTAACCAGTTAGAGTCGGGAACTTAAGATTTATCTCTTCAACAGTCTTGCAGTAAGAAATCATAGTACTTTCTGTTGTTAGTGGAGGAAAGTATGCAACTCCTATGATTAAACTATTTTTATTTCCTAAGATTCGTATAAATAAATGCTCAACATCAGTCAATACTTCTAACTGCAGACATTGGTATTTATTCTTATTAGCTATTAGAACACCACTAGCTCAAAAAAATTGACTATTTTTTACATTTCTGTTATTTCTAAATATAACATAATTATTAACATTTAACACTGCATTATAAACTTTGGGTCAAGCCATGTCTCTGTTAACACAATAACGTCATAATCATTCAAATGTAATTTGCTTTTTCAACTTCCCTTGTTTAGTTTTAAGTCTACGCACATTTCGATAGTAAAATTTTATGCATTTTATACACTTACGTTTTTTGAAAACTTATTGTTTCTCATTATATCAACTATCTTAGGTTGTACAATTAACATATTTAACAGCTTTTACCACTTTTTCCTTATTCAGGATGTTTAATTGGTCACGAAGATTGTTTAAGTCCTTTCTCTGCATCGGAGTTAAGTCAGCAGAAATTTTTATTGGGCTATCACTTTTGTGTTTGTTTTTTAAAATTGTCATAACAGTCTCAGAGTCATTCATAACCACTTTAAATGGTCTAAGTCGTCCCTTTTCATTTTCAGATCATTTTCCTAATAGAAAACATTTCAACTGATTCACTTTACACGGCAGTTTCAGACCGTTAAAAATTTCTGATACTGATTTTTTATCCAATTCAATGAGCTCAGTAAATGAGATCGAATCAGACTCCTTTACATTGAATACAATTAAGTTGTTCTTGCACATAGCTCTGTCAGTAATTTCGTCAAAGATCGAAGATTGTACATCGATGTTTCTAACCTCCTCATTTTCAGTTGGTGAACTAATATTGTCTGATTTTAATTGTTCAATTCATTCTATTGTTCAATTTTTTTATTCATTTTGCTCACATCCTCCGACAGCTTTGCAATTTGTGTTAATACCTGTGGAAGCGATAGTAACCCGTTCTCACAGTCATTACAAAAGAATTTCAGGGAATGCTTTTTCAGTTCTCAGATGCAGTTAGTTCTCCACAGTCCACATGGATAGGATGCTGGCAAATATCACATTTGAAGTACTTTCCAAGATATTCTTCGCACGAGGAATTACAAACCAAACCAAATAGATAAAGCCATTATACCAATTTGCAACCAAGCCTTGAAATACGACACAGAGAATTAATTAAAAACACTCACACATGCATTCGCACAAGCTTGAATCAGCAAACACTATTGTATGTTTCTTTGAATATAAAATCATATCACGAATGGTGCATATTATATTTAGTTCCCATTTACTAAGCATTAGAAGAAAGTCGCGACTAGTAATCCACCTTAAAGCACATAATTGCACGGAGCGTCACTGCATATCATCTTGCGTGGCCATGGCCGTCTTTTATCAATCTCTTATGGTGTATTGACATGGATAGTTTATTCAGTCATTGTTATATGGTTTTCATGACTAATTACAAAATTTTCTGCCCATAGGTTTTAGAACCAAAATAGAACTTAACTTACTAGTTGGAATAAAAAGTTGGAAAAGTGAGTAGTTTGGACACACAACTATCAACAATAATGGATCTATTTCAATGTGGCGTGGGTACGACACGATGCTAAACGAGGGGACCCGAGCATACACGACGAGACGAGCGACGCAGTCGTTGGTGAACCGCGGTCCACGCAACAACACACGGGAGCGATGCGGAACTTCGGAGAGCAGTACATGCGGCACAACATGGCACGGTGAAGTGTAATCACGCTAGGAAGATAGCAGAAAGCAGCATTGATTCGATGAAAAGGAAGTGCTGGAACATTTTTATATAAAGAAAGACACAAACTGATATTAAGACTACGCCGTTTTAATTTGAATTACAAACCCATGGTAGTAATTATTTCCTTTCCACTTATTAATCTTCAAATAAACTGCTGGCTATGCAGATTGCAAATTTTATGCATGTAAGCATAATTTTACCGGGCATCAGGGCAAATAATGTCAGTTTCTGTTACTGAATCTATTGGTAGAATTTTTGATGACTTCCAAAGAAGGCATACATTGAGTAAAATTTATAATTGTCTTCCATACAATTTCTTATTGGTTTGTAAGAGGACTTCTTTTTGTCACTCCTTGGTGGATTCCAATTGCTTGAGTTAAAAGTTTTAACACAAAGGGTGTATGTCTTATTTGGTAATAGGCCAGTCAATTTGAGCCGGTGAATTGCTTTCTTTAGACTTAGAAGTATATGCCTGTACCTGTTCTTCGTGGGTATAATTCAACACATTAGTTTTTTGCATATTGGAATCTTTGAAATTTTATTTTCAAGATGTTTTCTGGAGAGAGCGTAAACCTGGAGGAGGCGGCTGCACTGAGGGATATGCCCTTGGGGGACCTTCACCGCGCACAAACTGAAATTTCAATATCTAGGTTGCTTACATATTTCGAATCAATGAATAGTAATGTTCAGAATATGAACAGCAGTCTTCAAAACATGAACCGTTATTTTCAAAATAAGTTTGAGTCTATAAAGTCTATGAATGATAGTCTCACAAGTGATTTGAAACCAGATAACGATAGTCTTCGAGATGATT
>JARYHS010008075.1:66188681-66419304 GCA_031002005.1 Vandiemenella viatica | reverse complement strand
TTAAATTAAAATAGAATATGAATGCAGGAAGCCTTTGTAATAATTGCATGTTAAACCATTTTGTATATTGGGAGATATTAATTTCTGAAAGAAGTTGCTGACATCATATAAATTGAAAAGCATATAAAAGTCCCTGCAGAGATCTTGAAATCGGCCTATCTTTCACTAGAAATCAAACAGTTAACTTCGCGTCAGTTCGCGGAGCGAACTGCTCCACTCAGTAGTTGTTGCGACACGTCGTAGCATGCCATAATCGTATTCTCACTGATGTGAGGGGGAAATAGTGAATTTGTCTCTTTGTATGAATGTGCTTTGCCTGTCAATCTTCAATGGAACTGTAGTCCAACGTCTCTGGTACCGACAATGTCTGAGTGAACCTTATCAAGAATATATGTATTTTGTGATCTTAAGACTGCGATAAGTGAACTTATTTATTACACCCCTTGTGTTTGGGGTTATAATTTTTTTAAATTTAATTTAATTGCAATGGAGCACACGCTTTGGTGGTAATTTCCCTACACACCCAACGTCCCCCTATCCTGCACCCACCTACATTTGCGCTCTACAAAGTTTAACCTTAAATTCTTTTCGGTAAATTATTCATCATTTCCCTTGGTAACTCATTCCAATCTCTGACATCCTTACCTAAAAAAGAGAATCTTCCCACACCCTTGGGCCTGAAATCGAGTGCCAGCTTGTGGTCATGGTCATCTTTTCCCTTCCATGCACTACTTTTCATACCTACTCCAATATCTTTCCATGCCTCATTGTCAGTATACACCCTATACTCTCCCATGACCCTCCTTATCCTCCTCCTGTATTGAAATGAATCCCATTCCAGCTCCTTTATCATATCTGTCACTGATTGCATTCTGCGATAATTTCCAGAAACAAATCTAGCAGCTCTTTTTTACACCCTCTCTAATTCCTTTATTTGATACGCAAAATGTGGGTCCCATACTACACTACCATATTCGAGCAATGGTCTGACCAAAGTTTTATAACCTAATTCCTTTACTTCTCTCGTGAATCCCCTCATCACTCTCTCCAACAAGTGCAGAATTTTGAAACCTTTTCCTACCAACTGTCCAATATTTCCTGCCAGCAAATCTTGTTATCAAATGTAATGTCAAAATAATACAAACCCGTGACAATCGCTGTATTAAATACTAAGGTACCAGAAGGCTACACAGGTCATGAACTTAGGTTCACAGTTTAGACAAAGTGTTGCAACCCCCACGCGCATTTAGGCCTGACACACCCCTATAAACTGTTGAGTCGAAATCACAACTCCAGTCTTCCATGAACATGAAGGAGCAGTGTCGCCAGCAGTGTACAGAGTTGGTAAAGAGCAATGGAACTGTTCAAGATGTTTTCATTGTATCACAAGACTGAAAAATACCCCTAAGCTATCACCCTAAGTAGACAGACTTTTTAAATAAGCCAGTCAAACTCCGTGAGATTTAAATGTCACATTTTGTCCTCGAAACAAAATCATTTGTTTGTCAAATAAATTCAGTACTTGTTATGTACACATTTTAGCCTTTTTTAACCATAAAGATATGTTATGCACAGAACTCAATAGTAACAGCATTCAATAAGGTATGATAAAATAATTTCAATTAACTACTGATGGCTGGCACAATACATGTTAACTATCATGTTTAAGATATTGCCACACCCGTTAATAGGTTATCATACACTCCTTATTCACGGTTTCACTATTCGTGTTTTCATTAATCGCAGATAAAATAGTAGTGACTTGATGTATTCGCGGCTGAAAATTTCATTAGTTTTAACAATTGAATGCATTTTTATTTACTAGTTATGAGAATGGAATACCATAGCTTTTGACTTATTGCCACCTCAATGTGTTTGAAACAATTGCTCTTTCATGAAAGGTGACGGGTTACACTTGACATTCTGTCTTTCAATAAATCCCACTTTAAACTCGCATTGCTCTTTTGACTACTTACTGCAACATGGGCATTCCTCACATTAGAGTATTTTTGAGTGAATGGTAGGTGTTCTTTCAACTACTAAGTTTGTTTGTGGTTTATCATACCAACCAAAATAAAATAAGAAATTAGAAAACGGTAATTTCATCAAAGTAAAAACAGAAATGCTTTACCATTTACATCTTAGTGAATTGTTTCTTCAAGAAATCAATAAAAAATGAAATCTATGACTTCACTATTAGCCCACCACCTTGGCTTAGTTGGTTGCATTACAGTGATGGTTTCTGGTGTTAACACGGCATTAGCCGATTCGAATTCTGGTAGAAATTTTCATCATTAGGACTCGGGGCAAGGTAAGGGAGGTGGTTGCGCATAATTCCTAAACACCATATTGTGAACCACAATTATGGTTAAATGTCAAACCTCTACACAGTGTGTATGGAGTGAGAGCTTACACCACACTGCTGGTGGTGATTCATCCATCAATGGGCGTATTAAGCTTGGAGACCCCTCCCCCTGAGTCTTTCAGAAGAGTAGGCTTGAATGTGCAGACACCGGATTTCACCCTAAACCTTCTTTTATCTCTCATTGACGACACAAACAACACTCTACACTGAGCACATATACCATTACAGTCTAGTATTACTATTACTCTGCGATTCACTAAAAGTGTGTGGCGGAGGGTGCATTGCACCTATCCGGGAAGGTAATGGTTTGGAAGGGATATACGGGATATGGCAGGAGGCACCCATGGACTATTGTGAGGAACCATCCCAGCATTCGCGTAGAGTGATCTGGGGAAACCATGGAAAACACAGATCAGGATGGCCGGAGTGGTTTATCGAAAGCCATTCCTGTCAGATTTTAAGTTTACTCGCCGAGTAAATGCTTTCTATTCCATTCCCTAATCGCTCGTGGGAAAAATGAGTACAGAAATAAATCAGTTCTGGCCCTGATTTCTTTTATCTTATTTTCGCGGTCATTCCGAGATATGAATGTTGCTGGTAGCAATATTTGCTGGCTGTCATTCCGAAATACATCAGTCGTGAATTTTTCAATGAGTTACCGTCGAGAGCAACGCCTTCGGTGTTACAGGTCTTCCCAACCTAACTCTTTCAACATCGCACTTACGCTTTCCCTCTAACTATATATACCTGTCACGAATCGGGCGGCTCTTCTTTGGATCTTCTCTAATGCCTCCATTAATCCCTTCTGATGGAGACCCATACAGAACAACAATATTCTAAGTGAGGACGTACTAGTGACTTGTATACAATCGATTTAACTTCCGGAGTGCATTGATTTAAATTTCGACCTAGAAATGGGAGCATACAATTTGCTTTCCCCATTACATTCTCGATATGCTCATTCCACGACAAATTATTATGAATTGTTACCCCTATGTATTTAGCGGAATCTACTGTTCTAAGGACAGTATCATTAATTGTATATTCATAGTTAAATGGTGTCACCTTTTTACTTACACGCATGACTTGGCTCTTTTTAGCGTTTAACTCCAACTGCCAATCTTTACATCACGCAATCTTTTTCATAATATTGTCTTGTAACAAAACGCAGTAGTCCTGGGTTTTGATGTCACGATAAATAATAGCATCATCGGCAAATAATCATTTCATCCCACCTATTATGTCACATAAATCATTAATGTATATGAGAAACAACAGAGGCCCTATCACACTTCCCTGGGTTACCCCGGACCTTACTTCAGTACGTGATGAACGCTAACCGTCGAGAACTACACACTGTGTTCTGCCCTCCAGAAAGTCTGCAACCCAGTCGCATATTTGTCTAGATATGCCGTAACAACGAAGTTTCCTAAGTAACCTAGTGTGAGGCACAGTGTCGAAAGCTTTCTTAAAGTCTAATAGAACCAAATCAACCTGGGATTGCTCATCTATAATTCGGCACAAGTCGTGAATTAGAAGTGCAAGTTGTGTTTCGCAGCATCGGCCTTTTCTGAATCAATGTTGATTTGGGTTTAAAAGCTCACCTTCATCCAAGAACCACATGACATTTGAATAGATGATATGTTCTAAAATCCTGCAAAATATTGAAGTTAATGAGATCGGCCTATAATTCTGAGGATCATTAACATTCGCATTTTGAAACACTGGACTTACGATAACGGTCTTCGATTCGGCTGGTATTTTTCCTTGTCAGTACCATTGTTAAATATCGGAATATCCTCCGAGTTTTCTATGGTGAAAGCAATTTTAAATATATCATTCAAAATTTCTGCTTTCTCTACGCTTGTTTCTGATAATTCACCATTTTCCTTAATCAGCGATGGCATAACCTTAGGAGAGCCTCTTATTACTTTGATATATGACCAGAACTTTTTTGGATTAGTAATCAGATCTTCGGATAAATTCCTGGCTTGGAATTCTTTAAATGCATTGCGCATTGCCTTATGCACTTACGCTCGCAACTGGACTAATTTAGCGCGATTAGATGAGTTCCCCGATTTCTTCACCATGGCATGTAAACACCTTTGCCTCCCGAGCAAACGTTTCATCTCCCTATTGAACCAAGGGAAGTTCTTACTGACCTTAACACACTTCTTAGGAACAAACTGATTTAAACCGGTCCATATTAGTTCTTTTAAATTAAACCAAAGTTCCTCAACATTTGTATTTAGCGTGTACGTTTCAAAATTTTTCGCAAAGTGATCAACCATACCCGCATCGTTTGCCTTATCGAAGTAATATACGAATTTCTCTTTGTCATGCTTCAAATTCAGACTAGATTTTATCGTTACCACAACCACCTTATACCGTCTTCTACACAAACTGTATCTACAATATCACGATTGCTAATAAGAAAAAGATCCAGAATGGACGAGGAATCTTTGTCGCACCACGTTGGCTCTTTGACCATCTGTTCAAGAGATCTTTCTGCAAATGATTCTAGGAACGTTTCGGTTATTAACCTATCTTTTCCACCCAACCTGAAAATGTATGCATCCCACTAAACTGACGGTAGGTTAAAGTCACCACCCACGATCCATATATATGTCCTTGAAATTTTTTGTAAATATTATTAAGCGGCTCTCTGAAGTATTCCACATTAGCCAAATCAGAATGTGGAGGTTGATAAAATGACCCGATTATGAACTTCAAATTTTTGCCAATTTTTACCTTGACCCATATTAACTCACAAATATTTTCCGTTTCAGTTATGACAGAGCAATTAACGGTTTTGTTTACAGCCACGAACACAGCCCCGCCCATTGAGACGGTTCTGTCCTTCCGAAAAACATATAAGGTTCTTGATGGTGTTCTTTTTTTTTTTTTTAATGTGACTGCAAATCATCATCCGAGAGTCATGACCCAAATGGATTTCTCACTGCATTTGTGAAGTTCTTAACTACAAATATGGAGGTCAAATCATCCGCGAGAGTAAAATAATAATAACAATAAAACAAGTCAATCAAGTTACAAGTAACAGTTAATCTTGAACAAAATCATATTGCCATGTAAAGAATTGTGATAGCTGATATTAACTGTCGTTATTAATATTTTATTTTGCACTACAATTTCTTGCAACTAATTTTGAGGTAACATTTGATTTAATTAATTTTAAAATGTTTTAATTAAGCACTTATACGAGAAACAGTTCAAACTTTATTGTGTTGTGGGTAGGTTAAGTTTAAACGCAGTACCACACCACATGACATGACATCGGCATGTTGACAATTCAGCGAGTCAGCTATCTTATAAATTTTGTAACTGTGTAACAAAATTTGTCCTCAGAACCACGAGTTAGATTGGATAGTATTGCATATCATTTTTAAAGTCAGTTACTATGTTAATTCAAGATAGATATCAGATTTTATAGTTTTTAAGATAGTATTTTCTGTCGCCTGAGCCTTAAGCATTCAACTGGAGGAGTGATATTTACAACAGAAAAATTAATAACAACACAAGCAGTTGGAGATTTCAAGTTCACACAAGAACCATTTTTGAACATGTAGATTTGATGAAAGCTACTTTCAGATCGATAGCTTGAATAACTTCTGAAATAGCAATTAGTTATTTTCTGTTTTTTTATTACAATTTTTATTTCGCCTTTTGATAATAGTAAACATGTTTTGCTTGTTAGTAAATGAAAGAGTAGCCCTTTAGGAGTAAAATAAAATTTATTTCAGTTTCATAACAACAAAATTGTGAAAGTCTTGAGAATAGCATTTTTATGACGAAACTATTAAAGTTACAGAATTTTTCATAAGGATTAAAGTTGACACTTTTTTTAGAAAAGCTTGCTATTCTCAAAATTTCAGAACGATAGAATTATTTTTAGCTGTCAAGGTCAAGATATTTGATGCAAGCTTACAAGCATGAGATACGAATCTGATCAGTTTTCCGGCATATTCTCGTGAAAGACCAGGAAGTCCGGTGTTACCACGGTCGAATTTGATAAATATTAGCCCAGAATTTTCCTCCTCCTCCAGCAGTAAGTTTCATTCCAAGCACTGTGTAGCTTTCTGCATTTGACCTGGTACAGCTAGAGCGTTGCTATGTATCTTTGAAGCAGCTTTTTACGCCATGTGGTGCGTAGCGATAACTACAGTCGTTGCACAGACAATTTGAACTTTAGGTGCGTGAGATGAAATCTTATCTGCTTTACTGTGTCAATTAGTTGAACTTTGAACAATGGAGTTTGATCTGACTCGAGTCGGTTTAGTCGAATTTGCAACATTGTCTTTTGATGCCGTTTAAGTTTGTGACTTTGCAAAAATATTCAAGAATGTAATGCATATCTACCAGTGATAAACTTGTGACTTTTATTTTCAACTACCTTTCTTAGTTTGAGGTTTGTCAAACTAAGCGGTGACCAAGTTACATTTACAAAGCCAGAGCTGGACATTATCCACGGTCAGAGCTGAGATTGAAGGTTTATGCATAACCCCAGCATAAGCTAGCATCTCACAAGCGGTGTCCAATACCTTCAGTGTAACATACACTATTAATACCATGGATAAGAAGTCTTCAAATGTAAATAAAAGTATTGACAACTCGGGGATAAAATTGAATGAAATGCTGCTTCACAAAATTAAACATCAGCTTGCCAGTTGGCGGTCACGGTTTCTTGTGTAAAATGGAAAAACTCGTAAATAAATAATTAAATACACAGGCTAAAATAATTTCCAACTTTTTGGTAAATTATACATCATTTCTCTTGGTAACTTATTCCACTCCCTGACCCCATTACCTAAAAAAGAGTACCATTCCTTGTGCCCGAAATTGAATGCCAGCTTGTGGTCATGGTCAACTTTTCCCTTCCATGCATTACTTTTCATTCTTACACCAACATCTTTCCATGTCTCATCACCAATATCTGCCTTGTACATTGCCATCACCCTCTTGACCCTCCTCCTGTCGACAATAAATCCCATTCTAACACTTTTATCATATCTGCTACTGATTGCGTTCTATGGTAATTTCCAGAAACAAATCTAGCAGCCCTTTTTTGCACCCTCTCCAAATCCTGTATCTATCTATATATACTATTATAAATCTGTAAGCAAGCTGTGTGTGTCTCTTTATTTGAACGGGAGCCCCGCAAAAACTACTGCAGCATTTTGGTTGGGGTTTTCAAACTTATAGAGCTAATGGCCCGTATCAAAATCTGCGAAAATAGCTAATGACTTACATGTACCGAGGGACGGAGGAAATAATTAAATACATTTCTAGACATAAAATTAAAAGATACAGATCACACTGTAATTGAGATGTTCATTCCTTGCACAAAAAACTAAAAAACAAAATATCACACTACTTAACTTAGAATTATGTTTAATATTTTGACTTCAAATATTTAATTTTTGGTTTTCTTGAATACAGTAAATAAATGGAATACCTGAATCAGATGAAATATTCAATATTAATACTTCCTTAACTGTAAAAATTATGGATTTCAAGCGTTTGACAACAGAATATACTGATCTCTGGATTGTTTATATTTTATTTGTCTTTGACCATATACTCTCGGTTTCATATATTTTATGTAAGTATAATTAAAAGGAAATCTTTACTCAGACCACTAAATAATATATTAACTCTTCAATAAGAGTAACAGAAATGTAATATTTATGATAAGTAATTTTGTGCTTAATGTAGATAATACAGGTTTTCACTATACTGTTTCACCGCAATTTGATAGTGATGAACAGTTATAATGTTTAGTGGTAGTTCTCGAGATATCACAAATCAAAATCAGTTATATGTACAGTTCCTTGTGCCTTTGGCGACGTTTTTAATCTGTTCCAGGTCGCATTTCAACCTAACCACAAGAATAAACTCTACCTGGCGATATAGCAATGTATTATTCCGCATGTTTTAATACTCTGGTAGTTCAAACTGAAGTTATATTTTGAAATTAATTCTTATAATTTACTCAGCGTACTTTGAATCCTGAAATCCTTTCATTGCAAAAAATGTATTTAGCAATGCATTTCATGCGTTTAGGTGTATCTGCATTGCTTGATTTTGAAGCAGCAATAGGAGTATAGATTGTGGTTAGGTCGAAATGCAGCCTAAACAAGAATGTTCTTAGACCAACGAAAGGCATGTGGCATTCAATTATTGTAAATAATTAATTAGCTGCTTTGATGAATGCAATGTCAGTGATGAAGTGTAATCACCAAAACGAACCAACACACAATGTCCAACCTACATTTCCGTCTGGCAAGGGTCATATATTTTTTTTCCTGGTTGAGGCCTTAATTCAATCAAACCATTTCGATTTTGAGATACGATGAAGAAAATGGCTAGAAGTTTGGGTGGATGCGTAGAAGTTATAAGCAAAAAATACACTTTATTACCTACGACATGAGAATGTACTACATATATGGCATACAAAAACTGGCCAGCAATTTTAGAATCAGTGCTGTAAATGCTATTGTTGGTGGCAAAGATATTTTATAAATGGCCATTGAATGTACTGTCAAAACTATCACAGACGGTAACTTGCGTATCGTCTTTATGTGTAAAGTACATTTGTTCTTGTATTAATAGGCAGTTTCTATCCTCTGGAAAATGTGTCTCAAATTTCTGACCAAGAGGACAACTGATTCTCGGTACGTCCTTATTGGACCGTTAGCAATAATGTTTCCTGTAGCTTTAATTTCTTATTTTTCATAAAATATAGTGTTAAAATATAAGTATAACAAAAATTTTCGAATTATAGTATGAAAACTGAATCTAAGGTAGTAATTTAAACAAAGGAAAATCTTTAAATAAAATATATATTTTTTGCTTCTTCAAGTTAATATTTGATGCTAAACTAAAAAGTCTAAAAGTATTTCTATACACGCCAAGACATGCTTGTGCGAAGCAATGGGTAAATGCTAGTTTGATACTCAAAATGTGGGTACCATACTACACCACCATATTCAAACAAAGGTATGACCAAAGTTTTGTAACCCAATTCCTTTACTCTCTGAAAAAAGTGCAGAACTTTGAAACTTTTTTTTTCTACTACATGTCCTATGTGTCCTGCCCAGTTAAGCTTGTTATCAAATGTAATACCAAGAAATTTATATTTCAAGTCTTAGACAAGAAATTCTTTCCCCACATTATAATCATAATTAGCGTTGCAAATTGAAAAAAAAATGTTTTTTTCAGATTTGTGAAAAAAACACGAAAAAAAACCTAGCGCCCTGTTTTTTTTTCTAAATTCAGTTTTTCTTCCAGAAAACAATATATTTGATAAATTATAGTTTTATTTACGGATGTTACATTTTACATGTGTGTTTTAAATCTTACTAAATGATATAATGTCTTACATAATGATTCATAAATGTATCTATATAGGTAACATAATTTTTTATCCATCCTCTTGGTCAGTACCACATTCACTAGTATCAGTAATACCAACACTAGTGCAGTCGGAGTCGGAATTTTCTGTTTCTTCTTCTGTCTCCTCTAGATCCATAAGTTCAGAAGTAGTTACATTTTCTTTTACTGGTTGTATTGTACACAAAAGATTTTGAGATTGCAATTTTAAATTGTGAGCAAAGTACGCACTGTGCATAAAGACTGCGCCGATAGTTCCATATTACGGTCTTTTAAGTTTGAATTTAAATCTATTATCATATAAAATAGGAGCTTTATTTCTTTTCAATCGTTGGTTTATACCAACGGTTGCAAGAAAATGATTCATAATAACTGACAATGTAATGACTCAGTATCACCATATGCTGTGAGTTTAACAAGTATATGAATATAAGGAAAGCACAATAAGTGATAAAAAGAGGCAAAAAACCGTTGATAAATTTAAAATTCCTAATTTTTTGAAAAGATCCGTAGGTCTACAGATAAATTTGTAGGGCTGGCAGCACTAGTTCAGATAGTGAGTATCAATCCAAACAACGGGGATTCCTTCTCGTGCAACCTAGCCTATTCGGGAAATCCCCGTTCGTAAAAGAATACTTCAGTCAATGTTGCCAATATTTTTGTAATTTTTTTTTCCTACTGAACCAGAAAAATATAGTAGACTTAAAATTTAAGATAAGTACTTAGTATAAACTCTAAAACAGTCATTTTAAACGATAAATGCCTTAAAAATATAAAATTTAGTAGTTATGAAAAAAAAAACGTGCCAGAAAAAAAATTTCATGTGGTTTTTTTTTAGGTCAGAAAAAACCCCGTTTCTTTAAAACACTAATCATAATCAATCTTTAGTTTTTTTTTTATCTGTGTATTTAACAAGCTGACTCTTCTTCGCATTTATCCTCATCACATATTTACCAACCCAACTAGATATCCTGCCCAAATGACCCTGCAGCTGTTTATAGTCCTCTATCATTTTGATCGTTTTATGTAGCATTATGTCATCTGTAAACAATCTAATTTCTAATAGTAAGCCATCAACAAAATTATTCATTAGAATAATGAACAGCAATGGTCCCAATGTGATAGCCTGTGGCACACTATTTTTTTACTTCCACTTCTTTTTATACTGCATTTCCTACTCTAGCTTTCTGTTTCCTACCTTTTAAAAATTCTTCTATTCAGCAAATCACTTTTTCATCCACTCCAATAGTTTTTACAAGACAGGACGAGGGTGAAGAGGGTCATGGGAGTGTACAAGGTGTATACTGGTGATGAGGCATGGAAAGATATTGGAGTAGGTATGAAAAGTAGTGCATGGAAGGGAAAAGATGACCATGACCACAACCTGGCACTCGATTTCAGGCACAAGGGTGTGGGAAGATTCTCTTTTTTAGGTAAGGGTGTCAGGGATTGGAATAAGTTACCAAGGGAAATGATGAATAATTTACCAAAAACTTTGAAAGAATTTAAAGTTAAAATCTGTAGGGGGCAAATGAAGGTGGGTGCAGGAAAGGGGGATGATGGGTGTGTAGGGAAATTGCCACCGGAGTGTGTGTGCCATTGCAATTAAATTAAATTATGAATGTGGGATATTAACATACAGAAAAGACAAAAACATATGATATAGTAATTTTCAGGTCGAGTCTTTTATCAACGGGAGAACATTATGGGGGGTGGCTGTTGTGTGAGTCTGCAACACAGAAAGTCTATTGGAAAGGAAAATGGAGGGGGTAAATTCAAGCTGAGAACAAGTAGAGGGGTAGTTCTGCCTTTGCTGTGTGTTCTCGCCCCCACATCAATCATCTGAAGGTAAGCGGTAGCCCATTTCCCTATCCTAATTTGTAATTCATTTTCACTACTTAGTTCCTTTTATTTCATTGTTTACATATATAAACCAACATCAAAATTTCACTGTGCTTCCTATGGTCCTAGAGAAAGATAATTTCATACACACATTTATAATTTCATCGCAAAATAATAAGAAAAGTCTAATATTGGTGATTTTCCCAGTATTTATTTGTTGGCAATTCCGAAATGAAAAATTTTGGAGAATAATGCAATCAGAAACATATATGATAAAGGAGCTCGAATGGGATTCATTGCAAGACAGGAGGAGTATGAGGAGGGTCATGGGAGAGTACAGGGCGTATACTGGCAATGAGGCATGGAAAGATATTGGAGTAGGTATGAAAAGTAGTGCATGGAAGGGAAAAGGTGACCATGACCATAACCTGACACTCGATTTCAGGCACAAGGGTTTGGGAAGATTCTCTTTTTTAGGTAAGGGTGTCAGGGATTGGAATAAGTTACCAAGTGTAATGATGAATAATTTACCAAAAATGTTGAAAGAATTTAAATTTAAAATTTGTATAGAGCAAATGTAGGTGGGTGCAGGAAAAGGGGAAGATGGGTGTTTACGGAAATTGCCACCGAAGCATGTGCTGCATTGCAATTAAATTTTTTGTCATGCCCATTTATAACTGTATTGTTTAGCTCGTTCTCCAATTTACACTCTCCCATTGCTGATTGATTGTCCCTAATGGTCTCACTAAACCAGTTATTTAAAATCTCTGCCTTTTTCAAATCCTCAGTAACTTTTTCTCCATCCTTATCTGTAAGCATCTCAACACCCTCCCTTTCCCTCAGTTTTCTAACATAGCCCTAGAAATTTCTCAATGCATCCGTCAATGGTCCCCCTGCACTGACAATATTGTTCATAAACTCATCTTTATTCACCTTTTTAGCTAATATTAAGTATTTGTTTAGTTGTTTTAAATATTCTCTACTACCCTGCTCTTAACTTTGTGATGGTTTCTCCTAACCAACTTCATTTCCTCACCTCCCTATTACAGCACAAGTACTCCATTTCTCTTTCATTTCTGTTTTGGAATAAATATTTCTTCCCCCCGTTCTCATTTTCTCCTTGAACTCTTCCCACCTTCTAGTGTACTTGTGCCTTCACTGGCTGACACGTTCCCTGAACTATCTCCTCAAGTACGAAATCTGTGTTTTTTTTTATAATTGTACCTATTTCCACCTTCAATTTTGGCTGCTGGTTCACTGAATCTTTTCATATCAATCATAACTGCTTCATGATCACTTATTCTGTCAGATACTTGACACCCCACAAGGTTATCATCAGGCTTTATTAGGAATGTATCCAAAATATTTTGTCCCTTTGTGTTCTGCTCTACCACTTGTGTAAATCCTCCTTCCCTTATTAAGGTATTTGCAAATATCTGTTACCTTGTTGTTTTTTTTTTCTTATGGCTTTACGCCTTGTTGATCTCGAGGTCATTAGAGATGGGAAAGGACTGGGGCAAGGTATGGGAAGGAATTTGGCCATGGCCTTTTGCAGGACATATCCCAGCATTCAACTGGATTGATTTGGGGAAACCATGGAAAAACTGTCCACTTGTGTTATTAATCTTATTTCCTACCCAGTTTACACCCAGTAAATTTAAATCGCCACCAATAAGGACCATTCTATTATCACCTCTGAAATCTGAGTATGAATTTAATTTCTCCCCAAGATCATCATATTTGTTAGTCATTCTTCCATTGCTGTAAGCAACCAACATCCTGATTTTTTTCCTTTTTTATTACTCCAGAAATCTGTCCCAAGTAACTCATGGTCATGATTTATGAACACCCGTGAAATGTGACAGTTTTTGCTAACTAGTATGAAAACTCCTCCACCACCAACACTGTGTAACCATCAGGGAAAACTTCATTGTCCAGTACTTCTTTTAGCCAAGATTCTATCCCTATAATTACTTGTGGTTCATGTATCTCCATTAAGATTCTATTACTTTGTTCATTATACTTGTACAGTTCACCTGTAACAGCTTTAATTCTGGCTTTGTGATATTTTGAGCATTAACCTCGTTTTTCCCAGCAATGGAGAAAGTCAAAGAAAAATTTCCATGTGGCATAAGTTTTCAGGGAGAAAAAATCAGTATGCTACGATTTGCTGATGACATTGTCTTGTTAGCAGAGAGGGCTGAGGATATTGAGAAGTTATTGAATGGCATGAACAAAATACTGAAGGAAGATTTTGGACTGAATATAAATCAAAGTAAGACAAAAGTGATGAAATGTAGCAGAAATGATACCAATACTAGCAGATTAAATATAAAAAAATAGGATCGGATTCAACAGGAGAAGTGAGTGAGTTCTGTTACTTGGGAAGCAAAATTACAACCGATGGCCGAAGCAGGAATGATGTTAAAAGCAGAATAGCACTAGCAAAAAGAGCCTTCATGAAAACGAGAAACCTTTTAGCTTCAAATATTGATCTAGGAATCAGAAAGAACTTCTTAAAAATCTATGTGGAGCACAGCACTTTACGGCAGCGAAACATGGACTTTAGGAATACCGGAAAGAAAGAAACTTGAAACATTTGAAATGTGGTGCTACAGAAGAATGCTAAAAATTAGGTGGACAGACAAAGTAAGAAATGAACGAGTTTTGGAGATGATGGGTGAGAAAAGAAGTTTATGGAAGAAGCTTACAGGAAGAAGAGACAGGCTTTTAGGTCATATTTTGAGACATGCTGGATTGGTTAATTTGTTAGTGGAGGGAACAGTGAAAGGTAAGAACTGTAGAGGAAGACAGAGATTAGAATATATGAAGCAGATAATTGAGGACGTGGGTTGTAGGGGGTATGTAGAAATGAAGAGGTTAGCACAGGATAGGAAGGGATGGAGGATTGCATCAAACCAGTCTAAAGACTGACAACAGCAAAAAAAAAAAAAAAAAAAAAAAAAAAAAAAAAAAAAAAAAAAAAAAAAAAAAACTGTCTGTTATTGTTTCAGCAATTTCATCCATTTCTTTAACCTCTGTGATTTTTTCCATCGTGGATCTACAATCAGTATCACTTTGGCCATCTATTTCCATACCTTCAGCAGCAGCCCCTAACCTAAAAAAGGAACAGTCATGACTAGGGATTGCAATCCAGCAAAGCGGGATCTCGCATCATTAGACAGTCTGGTGGATCCCGCACAAAATTAAGCGGATCCGCAATCCGCAAAATCCGGCGGAAACGCATGTCAGTCTGCGTGACTCGCTACCCCAGTCGGTCTCTAACGGATGTTTTGCACTGTTTGCCCGTACCCTTCCAGTTGGCATTTGACTCATGTGAACAAGCGTTTGTTTTTGTCAACCTTCGTCATTCGTAAGTAAATAAACACACTTTTAGGTATTCATCAAAACTTACGTTTGTTTCGAGTACACATTTCTGTAATTTGAGTTATGGTGCGTATTTAGTACGATTTTCCATCTATATAATTATTTTTAAGTGTCGCACACGTTATCTGAATTACACGGTTACAGCTTTTTATTCACGGTTTCATTATTCCCATTTTCTGTGTTTGTAGATAATGTAATTGTGACAATTTCCTAATTTGCGGCTGAAAATTTGATTATTCGTTGATATGAAACTAATGTTATCGTAATTTTAACGATCGCATACCTATTTATTTAACAGCTATCAAAAGGAAATTGTATATCCTTTGACTTATTGTTGTTTTGGCCGCTGCCTCAATGCGTTTCTTTGACGAAAGCCACCTGCTTACACGTGCCGCTCAGGCTTTCGATTAATCCCTCTTCTCCTTGTTATTATTTCGACTAAAGGTAAAAAAAGTTATAATGAAATTTTCACAGGTGTATCAACGAATTTTGTTGTAGAATCACCATACTTCGACGGCTGCCTCCGCCGTCTTCCTCACGTGTGTAATTTTGTGTGTTTGCAATGAAATCCGAAGATACAACCTATGAGGGCTTCACTGCAATCATTCGCTGAGAAAGTCTTTTTTTTACTAAAAAATAATAATTTCCACTCTAAAAACGTCGTTACGCTACATAAGTAAATCTGAAATACTTGACAGTTTACGTGTTGGTGAGTAGTTTGTTTTAATAACATTGAATCAACTGTAATATCAATCAAGGAATCAGGAGATATAATAATGAATCACGCAAAAAAAGGCCAAGTCTCGTGCTTGTGCAGTGACAAAAAGTTATGAGATCTTGTTCTGAGCCAAGTCTACACTTTACAGAGTATATTCACTTCACTTTGTGAAATGGAATGCTTTTCTCGGTGTTATGGAATGTTTATTTAGAATTTTTTTGAAAAAAAATTCTGGTGACTTGGCCATTAGGCAACTCATATTTTTAAACTTATGTGATGTATTGTAAGGCACATAATATGACCTAAGACTCAATATTTTCCATTTTTATTATTTATTTAAACTTTAGAAGTAAAAAACAAGGCCGAGACTTAGCACCAAAAATGATAGACTCAGCAGTACAGACGGAAGAATTCGCAGAGACACAAAACACAACAAAAGATGCTACAGTTCAGACTGAAGAATACGTAGAGACGAAACACATAGCGAAAGACACTGCAGTTCAGACCGAAGAATACGCAAAAATAAAAACCAGACTGAAGGATACAATCACACAAACTGTTACCACCCCTCCTTACCCAGGAAGAAGGGCAGGACTTGGTTGGTGTAAAGGGCCTAACTTGGTAGATGCAAGCCCGACGGCAGCGCAATCTACACACCCTAAAATATCACTGCAAACAAAGTTTGAAAAAAGAGCTGCGGTAGATCCCACAAAAATATACATAGACCTTGAGAACACGGTAAAAATTAGCAGATTAGAACAAGAGCATGTGTTGGCAATGGCGCTTAGGCACCTCACTAGTATGCTGCACCCAGCAGGGAAAACAGTCACCTTTCCCCAACTTGAAGCAGTGGACAGAATACAACTCAAGGCCAGCAACTTACCCACGGATCCAGCCCAGTTGTTGACGCTAGTTAAAAAATTATTCAACAACAGAAATGAGATTTTTGACCCGGACCAAATATATAAACAATTTGTGATGACTCATGGAAGGATAGTTTTCGACAGCGAAACTTCCAGTGGCCTCAGAGTAATGTTTACACTAAATACCCATAGATGAAAGGTACAATCAAAGTTGCACAAATTAATGCAAGACGGACAATTATGGTCCTGCATGAGCTAAGGAATCTTGCTGCGCAACATGACTGGGATGTTATCTGTGTGCAAGAGCCTTACTCTAAGGGCGGACAAATACCACACATGCCAGTATCCTCACAAACCATAGTAAGTGGACCTAAACCTATGGCAGGAATCATTGTACTAAACAAAGAACTAACTGTAACCAAAATATCGCAATACTGTGATGAGCACAAAGCATGTGCAGAGATCGATACCGGGTGGTGTAGCGTTACTTTGGTATCGATGTACTGCCAATATAAGGACCCTATAGATGCTTATCTAAATAAAATAAGAAAAATTTGCACTGAGTTACAAGATCAAAGGATAATTATAACAGCAGATATAAATGCACACTCCCCGCTCTGGTACAGTGATACAACGGATGAACGAGGCTTAATGGTAGAGGAACTGTTAAATGAGTTATGCCTGGAAGTCAGGAACTGCCCTAATAATGCTCCAACGTTTAGTAATAGAGCCGGTGCAAAATCGAATATCGATGTAACGCTGACCAATCAGCTGGCAGGAAACCTAGCCAGAAACTGGAGGGTGGTTGAAAACGAAACTACAAGTGACCACAACTTGATTCTGTTTGATCTGGCCAAAGGTAGGTTGCAAATCAATGAAATTAACGACACAAGGAAAAAATATAACTTACGTAGGGCAGATTGGGCAAAACTAAGAGATGAATTCCGTCTACCAGTGGATCTATTGGAAGGTAATGATGTAGATGTCATAGCAAGAGGGATCACGCGTGAAATTCAGCGCGTAATGAAAATGGCCATTCCCCTCAAAAGACCAGCGAATACTACAGACATACCGTGGAGCGACCGACTGCAAAAACTACGATCGGAGATGAGGAAGGCGAGAAAAGAGTACCAACGGTGCATGATTGCTGCCGATAGGTGCTTGCTTCTCGATAGATACAGGGAAAGGAAGACTGCCTTTAAAGAGCTGCTAATAAAAACAAAGCAGCAGAGTTGGGAGGCTTATGTAAACGCTAATTTAAAGTCAGATCCCTGGGGCGTCCCCTACAAGATCGCAGCTAGCAAATTGAGACCACCGACTACACTATCAACCGTAAGAAGGGCAGACGGGACCATGACGGCCAATTGGAGCGCAACAGCTGAGGAACTGTTAAAAGTACTATTACCCGACGATGAGGCAGTAGGTGAAAGTTTAGAGCAAGAAAATCTCCGTAAAGGTCACAATGAAATTTATACCTCAGCTACTTTAGCGGATGATGTGACACCAGACGAAGTAATTAAAGCGATTAACGCCATGTCGCGGAAAAAGACACCTGGACCGGACGGAATCGCTGCTGAAGTGCTCCAGGCATTAGTGGTTCAGTTGACTTCACCACTCTGCATACTGTTTAATAAATGCCTTCAGCAAGGCAGGGTTCCAAATATCTGGAAGCAGAGTGAAGTGGTGATCCTAAAGAAGGGGAACGACAAGGATCCATTAAATCCTAAATCCTATCGGCCGATCTGTCTGCTAAATGTGCTTGGAAAAGTGCAGGAAAAAATTTTAGTATGGAAACTACAGGAACACAGGAAAAAGTATGGTATGAGTGTACATCAGTTTGGTTTCAGAGCGGGTAGGTCGACCGACGATGCCATAAATAAGGCCGTGCAACTAGTGAAAAGTAGTAATAGCAAGTATGTAATAGCTATCGCCGTCGACATTGCTGGAGCATTCGATAACTTATGGTGGCCGGCTCTTTTTAGCCGCCTGCGAGAAATAGGAATTCCTAGTAACCTCTATGGAACGTTACGCGACTACTGTAAAAACCGATTTGCCAAACTGAGATGTCCACGAGTGACTATAGAGAAAAAATTAACTAAAGGCTGTCCGCAAGGATCGGTGTGTGGACCAGTGTTCTGGGACGTAACATTCGAAATGGCCATAGAAAGCATGATTGGGCAAGAAGGACTCCTGGGGCTTGTTGCCTTCGCGGATGACCTTCTACTGCTGATACAAGGCGGAACAAGGGACGAAGTAGAGACTAGAAGCAGAATGGCATTAAGACATTTACAAAACTGGTGCTCCAAAGTGAAATTAACCCTTGCACCACACAAGACTCAATTACATGGTTCTCAGTGGCCGCCCCAAGCGAAATCCAATAATAAAAGTTAACGACGTCTCCATAAAAAGAGTTAGAACTTGTAAATACCTGGGAGTCACGCTTAGACGAGCGACTAAATTTACTGACCATATAACGGAGGTGTGCAGTCGTGCCAAAATAGTGATGAACAAACTGATCAGTATTGGGCAAAGAAGATTTCATCTTCCAACGTCCATAATAAGGAGGTATCACGACAGTATATTATCCTCGATTGTGGGATATGCTGCTAGCAGTTGGGCGCATAAGTTACGACAAGTTAAACCTCGCCAGGCACTAAGAAGCGTACAAAGAAGCATACTGATAAGATTAAGTGGTGCATATAGCACAACAGCGACCGACTCTCTGCTGGTTGCGTTGGGCGTTTGGCCACTTGACCTAGAAGTTAGAAAGAGAGGGGCACACTATTGGCTACGAACCGGTGACGCCGAAAAAGTAGAACAAATTTTAGGAAGACCGGTTACAGAAGCACGGGAGATAAAAACAGTCTTGATGGAAGAATGGCAACAACAGTGGTCGCGTAGTACGACTGGCAGGAGAACCTACAATATTTGGCCAACAATTCAAGAGAGATTAAACCTTCGTCACCTAGATCCGTCAACCGGACTTGTTCATTACATCACTGGACACGGGCCATATCCCAGCCTACTACATAAAAGAGGACTAAAAGACACAAGCTTGTGTGAGTGCGGGGAAGAGGGTACACCCGAACACATCGTCTGGGATTGCACACAAATGGCAGAAGCCAGAAACGAAGGATTTCATGAACTAAGAAACATGAAAACGGAAGACATACTAAAAAATGAGCAACTTTGGCGCAAACTAGACGAAGTGACGCAAAATATATCCAAACTGCAAAAGGAGAGATTCATGCAAAGTTTAGCGACAGCAAGAGGAAGGCCAAGTCAAGCCGACTATGACGTCACAGAGTAACACCCGAGAGCTGCCACAAGCGAATGCGTGTCTAAGCACTCAATCAGCGAATCATATATCGTGCTGAAAACGCAACCAGCTGGTCTGCGGAGAGGAGTGCTTAAACCATATTAAAGACTTTAAATGGACCGTTTTGCAGCAACACCACTGGAGATTCTACCTACACACAAGAACTTGCTGAAGCAACACGTATAAAAGTATATAGTGTATGTATAAGTTCTTTACTAGTGCTCACATGAACTATAGTCCGATGCATAAAATGTGGTCTGACATTGCAATAACACAAATAATAGATAATAGTTACAGTCTCGAGCAGCTTCTGAAGTAAAACATTGTTATCTCTTAAAATATGTAAAAATGTTAATAGTTAGTTAAGAGTAAAAGTTGTAAATTATGTAGCCAATAATCTTAAAATAGGAATTTGTTCAAATATTGAAAATAACAAATACCGGCATGTAGATGTTAAACTAATCTAGTTCACCTGTGAAGCGAACAACCTACTAGTCGGATATTAAAGACTCCTTACTTCTGCAATTACAATATATATCATTGAAAATTAGTTCTCACAACCAGTGTTGGAGGTGGCCAGTCTCCCGATGGGCGGCCTTCTCGGTCACTTTGGCTGCCAGAGAGACTGAGAACGTGCGCTATTCCGGGAGATTTGGAATTCGGATTACCGCACCGATACCAATGCTGGAAAATGCTTTCTTAGATGGTAGAGTAGTAGATAGTAGTAATAGTTTAGTAATAGTAGTAGTGGTAGACGTACGAAGTGAACATAGTGAAATATTAAAAATTCTAACCATAAAGTGGACAGGAAACTGCAGACACCATACAAAACGAGAAAACTATAATAAATCAATTATGACAAAATGCAGCAAGTTTAGAAAGTTATAATATATGTTAACAGCGGAACAATCGTATGTATCGTGCCAACAAGAAAAGACTGTACAGATATTGCCAAAGCCATACATAACAAAAATTGAAATTATTCATTGTGAAATTATCTGTTGAAATATCAAATGTAAAACTGTTGTGTTAAATTAAGGCCTATTTTAGTTTCTAGATACTAGGCTGTAAAAATGTGTGCTAAATAAAAAAAAAAAAAAAAAAAAAATATTTATTTAAAAATTGGTTTAGATTAAAAAACAAAAATGTAAAACCTCGAAATACACTTAAGACATGCTAAAAAGTTTTAATGTCATTTTACCAATCAAAATATTGTTAACTGTTAATTTTTATCATTTAACATTAAATTTTATTTATTAATTTAATTATTATTTAATTTATTAACGTTTTAAGTAACTATGTTTTAAATAAATGCGTTAAAAACTGTTTGTACCAATCCCGCACGGATCCCGCGGGATTGGCGCAAATCCCGCGCGGATTGAAAACTCTGCGGGATTGCAATCCTTAGTCATGACCCCATCAGCACTGGAAATGGGCTCCCTTACAGCTTAAACTAACAGTTCAGAAAGTAACCCCTTGCACCTTCTATTCAGGTGTAGGCCATGCCTAGTGAAACCAGGTGTAGGCCATGCCTAGTGAAACCCCACCTACCAATAGTGTTCATAGGCACAACCTCCAAGACAGAATTAATGCCTTTCCCAAGTAATGTTGGGTTTCCACATTCACTCGCCTCACAGCATAGTTCAATTGTGGCCAGTCATGGTGACTTAGGACTGGCACCTGCTCAACCCTGGTATGCTGCGCCTCCTTCACCACCTTCCTCAGTTTACTCTCTATACTGTAACTCATGTTTCTATCAATAATATTCCCCGCACCTCCCTCTATTACTACTCTATCATCCTTAGTGAAATTCCTACAAAGTAAACTTATATCCTCTATTAACTGACCAAATGTTGCACTAGGTTGACTTGTGACATGGTAACCTGTGCCTAACTAATCCTGCAGAAGAGAGCCTACACCTCTCCCATGGTTACTACCAAGCAGCAGATTTTTTCCACCCCATTCTTTCCTGGCACACTCTTATTCCTAAAGGCCTGCTGCATCTTACCTACTCCTACATCTACATGAGGCTCTTCTCCCCCTGACTCTGGCAAAAGGTCAAACCTATTTTTCCAAACAATTTCAGAAGGATCTGGCTTCTTCATCCTATTAACCATATTTTTTACCTACGACCTGTTACTAGCACCCACCTATCCTTCTCAACTTCCTCCAACTCACTATCTCTACTTTCTGCCTCTATAGCAAGAGCCTCAACAGGCTCAGCCTCCACAGTCTGAGCCCCCACAAGCTGAGCCCCCACAGACAGAGCCACCACAGGCCACCCACACCTCCACAAGACGAGCCTCAAGAACCCTGATCCTTTCGTGCAATTCCCTCATCCTTTCATCCCTAAGACAAAGTGTACAAAATCATGGGAGAGCCTCATTTATTTCCCACATTTCCTCTTCCCTAAATGCCCAATGAAACCATTTCTAACACCAATTACAAACCAACCAATTCGCCACATACCCACGACAGGTGCCACACTTTCCAGTCATGATTTTCCCCTAATACTTCTAAACGAACCTTAAATTTATTTGACAGTCTAAAGTTTATAATATGTTTTTAAAGTTTTTATAAAAATAATACCATTGTACTTCATATTTTTTCATAGTTAAACATAGCTAGAAAAAAGTACAAATGTCAAGCAGATAACCACTGAAAGTGCTCCAGGAAACAGGATTAAACATGAAAGATGTAAAATAAAAAGAATAAAAACATTCAACAGCATTGTAGTAATATAGTGCAATTTTGTAGAGGAAAATTACTTTATGTATTTCCAATAATTTATGAGTAAATTGCAATGGATATATGAATATTTTTCTTGAAAATACTGCACAAAAACTGAAGCAAATATTTTAATAGAGTTTGAAGAAAGCATCTTTAAATAATTCCTTTTAGTTACATCATTAAACTGAATAGAGGAAACTGACTGTAACAGCTGAATCATACTGATGGTTCACCATTTAGTTTAATTAGCTGTGCACATAAAGCTAAACATGTAATTTTATTAAGATATATTAGCCCTACTGCAGATACAACGTTGAAAATAGTGAAAATGGACATCATATTAACAAAACAGAATAATATGTTATAATCTCAAAATATAAGGTAACCACTGATTTGGAAATTTCTGCCATTCCTTTATATGAACTGGGCTTGTTATATGAAATGTAAATTTTTCACATGGCATTCATGATGACTTGGTTTCCAGTCCTGGTCTACACATCTGGATTATCTGTGGTTTCTAAAAAAAAAAAAAAAAAAAAAAAAAAAAGTGCTACATCTTCCATAATCCTGCCAGCAGGCAGAAAAGTCCAGAATGGAGTGAGCTAAATGTATAAAGTAAAAGAACATATTTAGTTTTTATACCTAAAATTTACATAATCCAAAATGTCAAAAATGAAGTTACATCACTGCACTTAAAAACGGCTGTCACTAATATTCATCTTCATTCCTCCTGAAATGAATAATGCATTTCTGCTACACCTGCCAAGGCTTGAATAGGTTGTATTTTGGTAAAAACATCTTACACCTTGAACATCTGTCCACGGTCTCCATTAATCTACAACTGTACTCTTCCTCATCTCTATCAATGTTGCTTTCTTCTTTACAAACATTCCCCAGTGACAGAACATCAGTGCTCTAGAAGACTTAATAGAAATGTGACACTCGCACAGTTTCTTGTTTGTCACATTATTTGCTCAATTCATTCTCTCAAAAACTTATTCTCCTTCTACTCCCAAGTACATCACCAGATACATGCTTACAATGAGTTTAATTTAAGGTACAGTTGCTTCTAATTATACAGTTTTCATTTATATGCACACAACCTCTCATTACAAGTAGTTACTTTGCTTATAATATAAACTTCCAGTGACAGTATTTACCTGTAATCAATTGACATGTGATTGACAAGCCGAGAAGGCCTTCATTCACACGCGATACTAATTGTCCCAAGACACAAGTTAACCATACAATAAAATGAAAGCAAAGTGCAAGTATTTTTGTTACATTAAGAAGGAAAATTTAAAATTGTTTTGTACTTACCAAAAGATAAATGATGTGTGGATCAGAGAATGGGACAGTGAGTCTGTGAATTATATCAAGCCTTCCCTTAAACTCCTGGAACACAATAAAGATTTCAAAACACAATTCCCAATGAAGCAATGTTTCACTGAGAATATAAGATACAAAAAACACACACGTACAAAAAATCGGTATCTAGTGTATTTCTTCGACAAATCGACACCATAGTTGAAGAAAGAAGATCTGTAACAACTAGAAACCCATAGTAAGATGACAAAGAGTAATAAACCCATTTATCATATCTCCGAGTTAGACATGCATAGAAAAAAAAATAGCATTGGCAAAAAAATATAGTCCAGCATAAAATGATAAGGGAGAATTTTTTCATTACTACACTTATTATTATTCAATATAAATACAATGAAAATTTTCTCATCATTTACTAAAAATAGAGATAGGATGTTTCTGAAATTAAAAAATACAAGATTAATACAAACACCTATTTATGACAATCTGTTAATCACAAGAAACAATGGTGAAATATATAGAGTGCCACATGTGTATGACCACAAACAACAGCTGTATGAATGAGATACATGCAATTGTATATAGGTGATGGGGATAACATGAGTTGTGATGTAAGTGAATTCACATTTTGAAAACAATAATTTCGAGTGACAGAAAATATGAACCCTCAAGGATAGGCAAAATACACTATATGATCAAAAGTATCCTGACACTTCTATGTTATGCAGAATTGAACACTAGATGTTACCCACCAGTATAATAGGTGGTGGGGAGTATTGTGTAGTCAGTAGAGAAGCAATAACAACAGGATGGGTTTTGATCATAAGAGCTCAACAACTTTGAATGTGGACTAGTCATTCCATGAGCAACAAATCAATCAGGGACATTTCAATCCTTCTAAAGCCATCCAAGTCCATTACTGGTGTCGTGATTGTGGAATGAAAACAGAGCGATGCAAGTGGTGTAAGGACAATAGCAGACTGCCATGACAGTCGCAGTTGGAGTGTATCACGGACCACAAGCTAATCATGGGAAACTGTTCACCTATGTGAGGGAACAATATGTTAAAAATTTGTCAACACAAATTCACTGAACTAGTGACCGCAATACCATTTCAGGCATTCACACCAAGCTAAAGAAAATAGATCTTATCATGGGAGGAAAAGTGAATGTGTGTGTTTAAGCCAGATAATGATATATGTAACAGACTGATAGTGACAGGACTGGTTGTGTAAGAAAAGTAGAAGTATTTTGTGTTGTTAGTTCTCACTTGATACAACCTGATATCTTCGGAAATCTCTTGCACTTGTTTAAGAACATAAAACTACTGAATAAATATCGGTAGGTGGCTAGGCAATACTGTAAACTTTGCCTGGTGATAAACTTCAATTAAATTGATTCTAACCGTGTAAATGAGGCGACCGGACAATCTAAATTTAAATTGAAGTCCTAACAGCAATTTCCGTAACTCAATGCGGTAAACAGAGTGAGTGGAAATAAAAGTAAACTGAGAACTTAGACTAATTTTAACTATATTGCCACACTCATTTATTGATGGACAGGGCCTGCTGACAATAGCAGTGAGTGGTTATAAAAAAACACACACACACAAGAAATCAGCGGAAAGAGTCACTCATGAGATCCTAAGTGCTACCAGCAGTCTAGCCAGCACGATGACCGTCCATCAGGAGATAAAAAGAGCAATACACAGTCATCCAGTGAAACAAGAGCCGAGGCAATAGAAAAGAAAACAACGCGCATCAAAAGAACTGTCCACATATTAAAATCTGATTCAAAATTTTTTGAAAACAAAACTGAAGATTCTATTTAGCAAATGAATAGCCGACGGAGCATAAATTGTAATAATTATTGCCAAAACACATTGGGTGCCAAACTGTAATAACCCTGATGGCTGTAAAACTTTAATTAAATCAACTCCCAGAAATGAAAGATGTTTTACATATCATTAAAAATTTTTTCACTTAAAGAACACCTTTTAATCAAATCCTGAACCTTAGTTACTAACATTTTTAGATCAAATAAACAAATGAATTAATAACATATGAATACAATAAAATCTGATACTTGACTAGCAAAAATAAAACTTATCTAGAACTAAATATGGCCTGAATGTACGTGGAGCATGGTATTGATCTCAGGGCGCTAACAGGTCATATTAATATTGATCAGCCCATGCGCCAATTACTCCAAATGAAGTGTACTTACACTGTGGATAACTGACCTCAGCATAATTGTAGGGCGTCTCATTATTTCAGTATGTGGAAGAAATTTTGCTTACGATAATCAGTTGTCGTAGCACAGTGAAATCCATTATGTATGTTAAAAATGGGAGAAAAACAGCTTTTAATTAATTAAATGAAAAGGCAACACGTTTGCATGTTAAGTGTACTTAGGGACCGTGCATAAACTACGTGGCTCGGTCCAGGGGGGGAGAGGTTGGCTGAAAGGCTACGCTGGGCTACGTGGGGGGAGGGGGGTTCCGAGTCAGGCCACGTAGCTTAGCTTTCATAACATTTTTCACAGTTCAAATGAGGAACAGACTCACAACAGCATGTGAATATTTATATCCCTCAGTTAATTATCTCCATATGTAATTTACAATCGTCTGACAATTAAAAGAGAAAAAAGCTACGTGCTACATGGGGGGGGGGGGGGAAGAGGCAAAAGCCACGTAGGGCTACGTGGGGGAGAGGGGGGTTCACAGGAGGCCAAAATGGAGCTATGTGGTTTATGCATGCTTCCTTACAAGTGCTGTTCATTAGTACAGTATGTACGTACTGTACGGTAACTAAGTCATTGCTTGCTGAACATCTCGGGTAACTAAGTCATTGCTTGCTGAACATCTCGGTCAAAGTGAGCTGTTTCACTTCACTCATCCATTTTTGGGCAGCCTAGTCGCGCAAACGCTTGACAGTGAGAAGTTGCATGTGGTCACATTCGGACACTGCTGATGTTCCCGTGTCTGCTTCATCTTCGATATTAAAGGTTACTTCTTCCTCGACACTTTCTTCTCTCACATTTTCAATAAGTTCATCATCATTAAGAATTTCATACCCACGGTCTGACTAATCTACATCTTCAGCACTAACTTCTGAACATCCAGGAATTTTCAAAAGAATGTTTCTGAATTCTTCAAGTGACACTTCATCCAAATCTTCTCCTGTCTCTTCCATTTATTTTTCTTGACCTTCTTTATCCTTTTTCCTTCTCTTCTTCAGTTGGTATGCCTTTCAACTTGTTCCACACATGTCTTAAAGCAACTGTCTTAACCAAGCTCCAAGCTTCCGCCACCATGTAAGCGGAATCTTTCAAATTTATTTTTTGTGTTTAGCCCACACCTTCTTCGTCTTCGCCCTCCACCAAAACTATTGAAAGTGTGAGAGAAGAAAGTGTTGAGGAAGAAGTTGACCTTAATATTGAAGTTTCCTTCTGTAATGGCGTTTCATGGCTTCGATAACAGACTGGCCCATTGGTTGCAACAAGCTTGTGACGTTTGGTGGTAAAAAGGATGTTTTAAACTGCCCATTCCATCTTTCCAAAACTTCTTCAGTGGCATGAGTTTGTGCATTATCAGCAACCAAAAGCACTTCATTTCCTTCCTTTTCAAGAGATTTTGGTGCTTTTTCACTTCAGGGATGAAAATTTCACCATACCACTCCGTAAACAATGCTGCAGGCATCAAAGGTTTGGGTTGGTTTTTATAAAAGAGGGGAAGCTTTTTCGCAGTACTTTTCCATCTTAATTAAAATAGCGATTCGGATAATCAGCGATTTTGTAGTTCTACTGTACTAGACACTCTGGCGCACGACATTCACTTCAACTTTTGCACCACTCAGCTGGTCATACAGTACTCCTCTCCTGTCCCGCGTGCCAATCCTCTCGTCTGCCTGCTCCTGTCCGGCACCCCCCACCCTGCATACACTCCATAGGGGTGTCCGGGCTGTCCTTGCAAGGCCAGACCGCCAGCAACACTAACTGGATCATTACAGGCACAGCACCAAAACTACCAACAACAGCAGCAGCTAACAACTGAAGAATCGCAGCCTTCATGTCATCACCAGAACACATCGGCCAGCCAGCCACAGCAACAGCCTTTCTCGCAACAGCAGACCCTGCCGGGTCCAACACAGCAATAACAGTATCTACAAAGTGTAGAAAAAATGCAGTACGAGGTCAGTTCTCCAAGTATTCAAAAGTTTGTACAGCCCAGCAATCCCAAAAAGAGACCAACAGACGCGAATGAAAATTCCAGCAGTGTGAAAACGGCCCTCCCCTCAGAAAATTCGTGCCCCAACCCCACATATTGCTTCGGTGTACCAACATCCAACTGCTTTGCTCCCCTGCAAGATTGTCTTGAAAACATCCAGCCAGAAGTTACCCAACCACCCCCCAAAAATCCCCCATTTTCCTACAAGGCGTTGAAAATCAGTCTTTCATTTAAGACATGAACAGGGTGCTCTCAAATCGCTACACTACAGAACTTAAGGGCAGAATAGTCAAAGTTAACACATCAACTGTAGACGATTTTATAAAACTAACAAAACACTTAGATACCTTGCATCTAAAATATCATACATTCTGCACCCCAGACGAGAAGAATGTTTCAGTAATCTTAAGAAATATACCCTCCTCCATCACTGAAGAAGAAATCAAAACTGAATTAACCAGGATACATTATTCTGTCATCAGTGTAGTTCGTCTACTCAAAAGAAATAAATCGCCAATGCCTCTTTGTGCAGTCGAACTTGCCGACTCTGTAAAAAGTTACGAAATATTCGCCTTAAATAATTAATTCCAATATACAGGGTGGTCCTAAAATATGTGACAAAAAGGTAAAGGTAGGTAGAGGGGACCTAAATAAGTATATTTCGGATAGGAATGTGTGTATGGTAATGACACATTAAAGCACTAGCTTGTAAAGCAGTATAAATCGAAGGAAATTGAAAAGACAAGTAAAGACAAAAGAAAACAAAAATTCTTTAACAGTTTACAAGAGGTACTCGAAAGAGCGGCCACCAACAGCAATACAAGATTCACAGCAACGTCAGGCATGTCGAGCACATGTAAAGCAGCAACAGACTAGTGAGCAACAAGATCTTCTTCAGATGTGACGAGACTCTCGTACAACAGGCCCAAGGTGGCATTACCGCACACACACTCCTATACCAAATATGCTTATTTAGGTCCCCTCTACCTACGTTTACATTTTTGACATATATTTTAGGACCACCCTGTATAATAAACGTTGAGCCTCGTAGAAAGTCAAATAGTATACCTCAAAGAACAAGATGTCAAGCCTTCGGTCACACACAAAATTATTGTAAGTTACAACCGCGACGCATAAAATGTCAAAGTAACCACCATTTTTTTGAATGCACGAAACCTATATCTGAACTGGCAAAATGCATAAACTGCGTTGAAAATCATCCCGCAAATTACAGAGGATGCAGCTACTATTAAAAAATCCTCACAGCCAAGGAAAATAGAAAGACACAGCAAATGAGATGGAACTCAATCTCCCATCTAACAGATCAAGCAATAGGGCCCCAAAACAATACATTCAACCAATTAAATCTTATAGCATATACATCTAACTCTGGATTCAAAATAAAACCTAATCTTAGCTATGCCAGTGTCTTACGCAATGACCCAAAGCTGCAATATTCTCTCCCACCACGCACCGATAGCACAATATTACCATCAGCTGGCCTTGCGAAGAATGTTTGTCTTCCTCCAGGCACAACACTTCCTGATGAAAGACATAATAAACAACCACAGGGTAGCCCACAACAGACACCTCCACCACCAACAAATGATGCGACATTGGCCTTAAAATTAGCTCTTGATTCTCTAATTGACACGTTCCTCCCTATTATCAATGATATAATCACCGAAGTTATTTTTTCTGTTTCCCAATGGCAGTAAATTAGATAATGATATTTCTCGCTAATGGCATGTATGGGAAAAAACCAACTTTCACAATAGTTCTAAGCCAACACGGTAAAGATGTAGCATGTGTCACAGAAACTCACCTGAATCCCCGCCACCGTTTCAACATACCTGGCTATATCATTTATAGAAATGACCGACCCTCTACCATAGACCATCACATCTACCCCCACCTCAACAATTTGGCATCGAAACAATAGGAATCAGGATAAGAACACGCGACTCTGGACATTTCGTAGTAATTGCAACCTACAAGATACCAAGCAATCCCCTTCAAAAAGACCACATTGCAATTTATTCTCTAATACTCCAACAATTATGCTTGGCGACTTGAGGTAGTGATCCAGTCAGTTGAGCTTCCACAGCCGTAGCAGCAGTAGCTGTCTTTTCTGTGTGATTTGAATTGTGCTAGTATTTGTCGTTATGTTTAAATTTTTCCTGTTTAGGTAGTGATCCATTCAGTTGAGCTTCCGCAGCAGTAGCCGACTTTTGTGTGTGATTTGAATTGTGCTAGTGTTTGTTATTATCTTTGAATATTTCCTGTTTAAAGTGATCCAGTCAGTTGAGATGCCACAGCCGTAGCAGCAGTAGCCGACTTTTGTGTGTGATTTGAATTGTGCTAGTTTTTGTCGTTATCTTTGAATATTTCCTGTTTAGGTAGTGATCCAGTCAGTTGAGCTTCCGCAGCCGTAGCAGCAGTAGCCGACTTTTGTGTGTGATTGGAATTGTGCTAGTTTTTTGTCATTATCTTTGAATATTTCCTGTTTAGGTAGTGATCCAGTCAGTTGAGCTTCCCAGTAGTCAGGCTCAGCAGCCGTAAGCAGCAGACGCCGACTTTTGTGTTTAATTTTAAAGTGTGTCAGATAGCTTTTGTTTTTATCTTTGATTTTCCTGTGTAGGTAGTAAATCAGCAGTCGAGTTTTAGCAGACATTAGTAGCAGTCGCCGATTTTTGTGTTTTATTTGCAGTTCCGTTTTTGTCTGTTTCAGGTGACATAGCTTGTACAAAGTGTTCCGGTAGGCGTCTGGCTCTCGAGGAGATTCTAAATACTATGGCATCTCTTCAAGCGCTGGTATGGAGCATCCTGGACGAGGAGCGGCAGTGCGTCGAAGAAATTCTGCAGCCAACTGTAGTAGAACTGGCAAGTTTGGATTGTCAGGTACCAGTTGCAGAAAACGTCTGGCATTGTGTGGATTGGAGAAAGGTGTCTAAATTCCCATATAGCCGATGGGAAAATGATATCTTGGCACTAAGTAATGCGTTTTCAGTGTTGCAGGAGGCTGAAGATTCAAGTGCGAATGGCCCAGAAGCGCAGCAGGGAAGATTTGCTCGCAGACCCCAAGCCTTGCCAGGAAAAGGTTTACTTGTCATTGGCAGCTCCAACGTGCGACATCTGGAGAAAACGCTACAGGAACTAGCCACAAAGAACGGTGCAGACCCCCATACTAACGTTCATTCCATTTCTCTTTCAGGAGCAACCGTACCACGTGTCATGGAGGCCATTCCAAAAGAGATTAGGGAATTGAACTGCTGTCAGTTAAGAGTAGCTGCGCACGTCGGTACTAATGACTCGTGTCGTGTGTCTGTTCCAGATATAGTTAAATCCATGGACAAGTTGGGCCAAAAGGCGTATGAAGTTGCCTGGGAAAATTCGGTTTCATTGTAGTTCTGAATTTGTAGTGTTGTGCCGGGCATCGATTGTCGGGAGGCCGTGTGGTGGAAGATCTTTAATTTGAATTGTAGTTTACAGGAACTGTGACGCAGAAACAACTGGGGCTTCGTCGACCTTCAACCGATGATAGATGCCAGCTGGGATGCATTTGACAGGTCGGGCGTCCACTACACACCGAGAATGGCGACCAAGGCGGCTGCTAAAATATGGAACTGTCTTGATATGAATTATTTTTTAAGAAACTCCGTGAGGCGCGAGGATCCTTCAGTTAATCGATGCTGATAACCTAGAAGCTGGTCCTGGTAGTGATGGCGCGAATAATTTTAATAATACAGCTCCAATTGCTTCACCCGTTTCCCGTCAGAGTGTGAATATGAAAAATGCGATTTTAGACTCCACAAATAACAATACGAAGCAGCTAAGGATAATGGTCCTAAATTGTCGGAGTATTAGAGGGTATGTAGCGGATTTTCACGCCTCAGTTGCGACCAACGATGTCGATATAATACAAGGAACCGAGAGCTGGTTGACGCCAGAGGTTGAATCTAGCGAAGTATTTGGTCCTCATTTCAATGTTTTTCAAAAGGCCAGAACTGTCTCAATGGGCGGGGGTGTGTTCATGGCCGTAAACAAAACCATTAATTGCTCTGTCGTAACTGAAACGGAAAATTTTTGCGAGTTAATATGGGTCAAGGTAAAAATTTAAAGTTCATAATCGGGTCATTTTATCGACCTCCGGATTCTGATTTGGCTAGGACGGAATACATCAGAGAGTCGTTTAATAATATATACAAAAATTTCAAGGACATATATTGATCGTGGGTGGTGACTTTAACCTACCGTCGGTTAAGTGGGACACATTAACCTTCAGGTTGGGTGGAAAAGATAGGTTTATAACCGAAACGTTCCTAGAATCATTTGCAGAAAGATCTCTTGAACAGATGGTCGAAGAGCCAGCGCAGTGCGACAAAGATTCCTATATTTAAAAAAGCTTTCACGATAGAATACTCGGAGGAGTTTCCGATATTTAACAATCGTACTGACAAAATTATAAATGATCTCGTTCTTGATGTCGAGGGAATAACTAAACTACTTATGGATGTAAAAACCAATAAGGCTCCCGGACCAAACGGTAATCCAACAAGATTCTACTCAAGGTACGCAAAGGAAATTGCATCATATTTGATGAAATTACATACCGTCTCCTTGGATCAAGGAAAAATACCATCGGAATGGGAATGGTAGTGATCCTCAGAATTATAGGCCAATCTCATTAACTTCAATATTTTGCAGGATTTTAGAACATATCATCTGTTCAAATTTCATGCGGTTCTTGGATGAAGGTGAGTTTTAAACCCAAATCAACATGGATTCAGAAAAGGCCGATGCTGCGAAACACAACTTGCACTTCTAATTCACGAATTATAGATGAACAATCCCAGGTTGATTTAGTTCTAGTAGATTTTAAAAAGCTTTCAACACTGTGCCTCACATTAGGTTACTTAAGCTTTTGACACTGTGCCTCACACTAGGTTACTTAGGAAACTTCGTGGTTACGGCATATCTAGACAAATATGCGACTGGGTTGCAGACTTCCTGAAGGGCAGAACACAGTGTGTAGTTCTCGACGGTTAGCGTTCATCACGTACTGAAGTAAGGTCCGGGGTAACCCAGGGAAGTGTGATAGGGCCTCTGTTGTTTCTCATATACATTAATGATTTATGCGACATAATAGGGGGGATGAAATGATTATTTGCCGATGATGCTATTATTTTTCGTGAAATCAAAGCCCAGGACGACTGCATTTTGTTACAAGACAATATTATGAAAATAATTGTGTGATGTAAAGATTGGCAGTTGGAGTTAAATGCTAAAAAGAGCCAAGTCATGCGTGTAAGTAAAAAGGTGACACCATTTAACTATGAATATACAATTAATTATACTGTCCTTAGAACGGTAGATTCCGCTAAATACCTAGGGGTAACAATTCGTAATAATTTGTCATTGAATGAGCACATCGAGAATGTAATTGGGAAAGCAAATCGTATGCTTCGATTTCTAGGTCGTAATTTAAAACAATGCACTCCAGAAGTTAAATCGATTGTATACAAGTCACTAGTACGTCCTCACTTAGAATATTGTTGTTCTGTATGGCGTCCCTATCAAAAGTGGTTAATGGAGGCATTAGAGAAGGTCCAAAGAAGAGCCACCCGATTTGTGACAGGTATATTTAGTTGGAGGGAAAGCGTAAGTGTGATGTTGAAGGAGTTTTTGCCATTCATAAACAACCAACTGTCTCGCTGACTGATGATAGGAGAGTGGAGCACACACCGGTACTACTTCGTCTATAGCTGGTTCGCAGCCAACCAATCACTGACAAGTATTATATAACCGGGGTTATAGTCAGCTAATCGGAAGACTGCATGGCTCCCTATGGATTTCTCGAGTTTAGCATCATAATTAATGACAGTAAATGTTGGAAGAATATAAAATATGGGGTCCTTCATTAAAGAAATTTTTTGGGATATTTCTGTGTGAGAATAATGTCAACGATGACGCTATGAGAACAGTTATTGTAGCTAGCCAATCAGAATACCGCTTGGCTCCCTACGGATTCTCGAGATTTAACATCATTATTAATAGTGGTAGAATAGTGTGAATGGTGATGCAATTTGAACAGTGACGTTATGTGAACATTGACGTGTGTAATCCATCTTCCTTCCATTTATAACAACCTTGGCTTTTGGTTTATGCTGTGGAGCCAACTGTCAGTACAACGTTGGTGTATATCTACACCTGGTTTTGCAACCGACCAATCACAATCACGGAATGGTTACGTCATTGGAGTCAGCCAATCAGACGTCGACAACGGTCCTGGCTCGCTTCTGTTCCGCTATTCAGTCCAGTTTTTGTTGTTCCTTTAGATACAACGGACCTGATGATGGCGGCAGTGCAAGTCGCCGAAAGCTCGTCAGCAGAAAATGTAATCCGGCAGCAAACCCACGAAGAATTTATATCAAAGATACGCCGGGAAAGACTTATCTCTCATATATAGTTTCTATTCTTTTAGTTTGAGATGACATGTACGATGAATATGCTAATGTTGATCTTACAACGGATAGATATACAAGGTAGATCTGATAAGTACTTAGTCTCTCTTCCTGATGGTGCCATTGTCACCAGAGAAATTTATTATCGCGTAGTACATTACCTTAGACAGCTATTGTTAAAATTTCAGCCAAATCGGACTCATAGTTTTGTTTTCATCGCATTTGAAAGTTGGTGTGCCCGCGGATTTTAGAAAAATTGAAAAAGAGCAATATTGGTCGGTGATTTGATTCTTGTTTTTGGGAACAAAATCAAAGAGAGCTTGGATGCTGTGTACGGTGACTCCTCTCCTTCGATGGTGACTGTCAATAATTGGTTTAACATATTTTAACGTGGTCGCACGTCGGTTTCTGATGAGTCACGCCCTGGTGCCCCGAAAACGGTTACCATGGAGGATAATGTGACAAAAATGCACGATCTTGTATTGGCAGACCGCCGATTGAAGGTGCGCGAGATTGCTGAGACAGTAGGCATCTCAAAACTGCATGGGTCATACCTTGCATGAAATTTTGGGCATGAGAAAGCTGTCGGCGCAATGGGTGCCGCGTTTGTTCACTCCAGACAACAAGCACAACCGTGAGACCACTTCACAGCAGTGTTTGACGCTGGTTAAGCGCAATCTGAAAGAGTTTCTGTGTCGTTAGGTGACTGTCAACAAAACATTGATCCACTGGTACACACTAGTACCAAGGAACAGTCAAAACAGTGGACTTTACCCGGCGAACATGCTCCAAAAAAGGCGTAGACTGTCCTATCGGCCGGAAAGGTGATGGCCACCGTTTACTGGGATTCACAAGGTGTGATCTACACCGACTACTTGGAGAAGAACAAAATGATCACAGAGCTTTACTATGCTGAATTATTGGGCCGATTTGATGCCGAATTGCATAAAAAACGGCCCCATTTGGTTAAGAAAAAAGTGCTCTTCCACCATGACAATGCACCGGCTCATACCTCCGCCGTCGCCACGGCCAAAATGGTCGAATTGGGCTACGAACTGCTGCCCCATCCAACATATTCTCCAGATTTGGCCCTGTGCGACTTCTTTTTGTTTCCAAACTTGAAGAAGACAGTCACCGGGCTGAAATTTGAGTCAAATGAGGTTATCGCCGCCACGGAGGCCTACTTTTAAGATGGGTTAAAGAAGTTGGAGCATCGCTGGATCAAGTGTATCGAGCTAAAAGGAGAATATGTTGAGAAATAAATCGCCACTTTTCCAAAATTTTCGCTTTTTCTTTTGTAGGCTAATTACTTATCGGACTGCCCTCGTATTATTCAAAGAGCGTCATTGGAATGGATTTCGTGACATGTCCTCATAACAAAACCTAGTTTTTGTAAGGATTTGGTTACAATAGTGTCAACATGTTCATCGAAACTCATTTTACTGTCGAATATTACTCCTAAATCGTTAACTGAGTGCACCTTCTCGAACTCAATACCTCTTATACAGTATTTTGATAACATTTTCTTACTTGATAGTGTAAATGAAATACTTTTGCATTTTAATGGATTCAAATGTAAGTCATTATCTTTACACCAGTTATTGAGAGCAGTGCAAAAGTTCTGAAGACCACATATGTCTTTAATTGACTCTATAATTTTAAATAATTTTAGGTCATCAGCAAAAAATAAAAACTTTACATTATTCAAAATTTTACATATGTCATTTATAAAAATGATAAACAGCAGTGGACCGAGATAGGAACCCTGTAGGGCACCGGATAGTACTAATATTTCAATTGAAGTAAATGCTTTATATTTAACTATTTGAACCCTGTCAGTTAAGTAACTTTCAAGCCATTTGAGAAGGGATCCCACTAGATTTAAGTTTGAGAACAAGTAGTTTATGATTGACCGAATCAAAAGCTTTACTGAAGTCAGTATATATACAATCAACTTGAGTTCCATTTTCTAAGGAGGATAAAATGTACTGTGAGTAACACATTAACTTTGATTGGACATTTCTGCCTTCCATGAATCCATACTGGTTTGGTGGTAAGTAAGGAGACATAATAATCTTCAATTTTTTTAGTAACAATGGATTCCAGGACTTTTGGTATTACATTTAAATTTGAAATAGGTCTGTAGTTTCTAATATCACTTTTGGGGCCTGATTTATGTACAGGAGTGATAAATGCTGATTTCCATTCATTTGAGACTATACCTTCACTAAGAGATCTATCAAATAATAATTTTAATATTGAAGTTATTATATATTTGCATTTCTTAAGCAAAATTGGTGGAATACCATCAGGACCTGCACTTTTATTGTCATCAAGTTTTTCAATTTCTGAGAATTTCTGAATTGGAAATATTATTTGAATTTATAGTAAAATTTGTTTGATCCTCTAAATTTACTGTAGTGTTATGAGAGGGTTTATAAAATGATTTAACATATTAAGCAAATGCATTAGCTATACTTGTACCTCCAGTTAGGGCCTGCGAGTCTTTAAACATAACATAACATATTGGAGTCAAAATTTTTAGGATTTTCCATTATTGAATTCCCTATTGCTATACTGAAGTTATTAAAGTCTCTTTTGGCTAAGGTCTCGCATTTATTTCTGAGATTATAAAATTGAGAGTAAGTTTGTTCTGTTTGCTTATAAAGAATATGAGCTGTCTTTTTCTCGATGATAGTGGTTCTGAGTTCCTTAGAGTACCATCTTGGGAATTTTGACAAAGATTTGCTTTGTTGGTACATACAAATTTATACACTTATTTATACAAGAGTAAAATCTACTGACACACTCCTCAAAAGAGTTTCCGTTCCAGTCAATATTAGCTATGAAATTCTAATGTTACACTGGGATAATCTGCTTTATTAAAATCTTTAATCCAATTTTTGTTTTGTACCGAGGGGTTGTCACACTTGATGATGTACTCTAAACACAAAGATGGATGATAAGTATCGGGAGATACTACACACTCGTTAGCTAAAGAACAATTTATATTGAGAAAGTTTGTGAATATATGATCAAGTGTTACACCAAACTTTATTATTAATTTGAAAAAGGTTTAATAACGAGGTTGTATCTGATAATTTCTTTGATAGTGTTTTTTTCCCGAAGAGTTGACTTAGCAGTGTAGAAAGGATAGCTGCCATTATTATTGTGTTTCCACTGCATGTTTGGCATATTAAAGTCTCTAAACAGTAACCAGTTAGAGTCGGGAAACTTAAGATTTATTTCTTCGACAGTCTTGCAGTAAGAAATCATAGTACTTTCTGTTTTTAGTGGAGGAAAGTATGCAACTCCTATGATTAAACTATTTTTATTTCCTAAGATTCGTATAAATAAATGCTCAACATCAGTCAATACTTCTAACTGCAGACATTGGTATTTATTCTTATTAGCTATTAGAACACCACTAGCTCAAAAAAATTGACTATTTTTTACATTTCTGTTATTTCTAAATATAACATAATTATTAACATTTAACACTGCATTATAAACTTTTGGGTCAAGCCATGTCTCTGTTAACACAATAACGTCATAATCATTCAAAATGTAATTTGCTTTTTCAACTTCCCTTAGTTTAGTTTTAAGTCTACGCACATTTCGATAGTAAAATTTTATGCATTTTATACACTTACGTTTTTTGAAAACTTATTGTTTCTCATTGTATCAACTATCTTAGGTTGACAATTAACATATTTAACAGCTTTTACCACTTTTTCCTTATTCAGGATGTTTAATTGGTCACGAAGATTGTTTAAGTCCTTTCTCTGCATCGGAGTTAAGTCAGCATAAATTTTTATTGGGCTATCACTTTTGTGTTTGTTTTTTAAAATTGTCATAACAGTCTCAGAGTCATTCATAACCACTTTAAATGGTCTAAGTCGTCCCTTTTCATTTTCAGATCATTTTCCTAATAGAAAACATTTCAACTGATTCACTTCACAAGGCAGTTTCAGACCGTTAAAAATTTCTGATACTGATTTTTTATCCAATTCAATCAGCTCAGTAAATGAGATCGAATCAGACTCCTTTACATTGAATACAATTAAGTTGTTCTTGCACATAGCTCTGTCAGTAATTTCGTCAAAGATCGAAGATTGTACATCGATGTTTCTAACCTCCTCATTTTCAGTTGGTGAACTAATATTGTCTGATTTTAATTGTTCAATTCATTCAATTGTTCAATTTTTTTATTCATTTTGCTCACATCCTCCGACAGCTTTGCAATTTGTGTTAATACCTGTGGAAGCGATAGTAACCCGTTCTCACAGTCATTACAAAAGAATTTCAGGGAATGCTTTTCAGTTCTCAGATGCAGTTAGTTCTCCACAGTCCACATGGATAGGATGCTGGCAAATATCACATTTGAAGTACTTTCCAAGATATTCTTCGCACGAGGAATTACAAACCAAACCAAATAGATAAAGCCATTATACCAATTTGCAACCAAGCCTTGAAATACGACACAGAGAATTAATTAAAAACACTCACACATGCATTCGCACAAGCTTGAATCAGCAAACACTATTGTATGTTTCTTTGAATATAAAATCATATCACGAATGGTGCATATTATATTTAGTTCCCATTTACTAAGCATTAGAAGAAAGTCGCGACTAGTAATCCACCTTAAAGCACATAATCACGGAGCGTCACTGCATATCATCTTGCGTGGCCATGGCCGTCTTTTATCAATCTCTTATGGTGTATTGACATGGATAGTTTATTCAGTCATTGTTATATGGTTTTCATGACTAATTACAAAATTTTCTGCCCATAGGTTTTAGAACCAAAATAGAACTTAACTTACTAGTTGGAATAAAAAGTTGGAAAAGTGAGTAGTTTGGACACACAACTATCAACAATAATGGATCTATTTCAATGTGGCGTGGGTACGACACGATGCTAAATGAGGGGACCCGAGCATACACGACGGTAGACGAGCGACGCAGTCGTTGGTGAACCGCGGTCCACGCAACAACACACGGGAGCGATGCGGAACTTCGGAGAGCAGTACATGCGGCACAACATGGCACGGTGAAGTGTAATCACGGCTAGGAAGATAGCAGAAAGCAGCATTGATTCGATGAAAAGGAAGTGCTGGAACATTTTTATATAAAGAAAGACACAAACTGATATTAAGACTACGCCGTTTTAATTTGAATTACAAACCCATGGTAGTAATTATTTCCTTTCCACTTATTAATCTTCAAATAAACTGCTGGCTATGCAGATTGCAAATTTTATGCATGTAAGCATAATTTTACCGGGCATCAGGGCAAATAATGTCAGTTTCTGTTACTGAATCTATTGGTAGAAATTTTTGATGACTTCCAAAGAAGGCATACATTGAGTAAAATTTATAATTGTCTTCCATACAATTTCTTATTGGTTTGTAAGAGGACTTCTTTTTGTCACTCCTTGGTGGATTCCAATTGCTTGAGTTAAAAGTTTTCACACAAAGGGTGTATGTCTTATTTGGTAATAGGACAGTCAATTTGAGCCGGTGAATTGCTTTCTTTAGACTTAGAAGTATATGCCTGTACCTGTTCTTCGTGAGTATAATTCAACACATTAGTTTTTTGCATATTGGAATCTTTGAAATTTTATTTTCAAGATGTTTTCTGGAGAGAGCGTAAACCTGGAGGAGGCGGCTGCACTGAGGGATATGCCCTTGGGGGATCTTCACCGCGCACAAACTGAAATTTCAATATCTAGGTTGCTTACAAAGGCCTAAAGGAAGGGATGTCGGAGCTGAGAACAGAGGTAAGTGGCTTGGCGTCCGAAGTGGAGTCCATTTCCCAGAATGTCGGGAAATCTAAATTGTCAACTGCAGTGTTGATAGAGGATGCATTGAAGGTAAAGGTTCCTGTAGTGGTTAAGGAAGAGGTGGTGAAGTTCAGAGGTCTGGTTCATCCGGCATTGTCCACGGTCTGTATGGATGAGAAGATAGACTGGGAATGCTATGGGGGTGATGACTGTCAAATTCATCCTGTCGAGTTCATCACGAAATTTGAGAAGTTCGGGCCTTTCTGCGTTGCTGAAGAGAAACAGAAATGGGAATGGTCCGGAAACAATTGGAGGGGGGTGCGCAGCTTTGGACCGATTGGTTCATTGGAAATTGTAGCACTTTCAATCAATTTAAGAATGAATTTTTGCAGAGCTATTGGTCGGTAGATCATCAGATAGCGGTAAGAAGAGGGTTGATGACGGGGGAGCCCTACTCAGCCACAAAGGAGAACCAGAAGGATTTTTTCATGAGATATATAGCCTTCTGTAAATATATTAATGGTTTTGAAAGTGAAGAGGAATTAGTAAACATAGTGGTAGCTAAATTACTCCGGCAAACTCAACTCATATTCGCCAGTCATTGACTGAGGCAGTTGAGATGTTGACGAGGCTGGATATTCAGGAGGAGAGTGCTTGGAGGACTCAGACCCGGGACCGAGGCAGGCAGCCACACTTCCAGGGCAAGCCAGAGCATGAAGCCAATGCGTGGAATGGAGATGACCAGAACCACAGGCAGGGTCCGGCCGGAAATTCAAGGGTGGTGGATGTCGTCAGTCGTACGATTCTCAACATGACCAGTGCGGAGTACCCTTGTCAAAACCAGAGGAGAAGAATCAGTTAAAATTATCTCTGCTACTGTTTTGGCCTCGACAGGGGCAGGAGATTTAGGTAGGCCAATTCTAGAAGACAATGCGAGGTAGCGAATTGAAGTTAAAATTCCCAGTGGACCAATTACGAACAAGCAATGCGGAACTAATGAGTGCGAGCAAGAAGGAGCAAGTTGGAGAGGTGATGGCGAGACAGAGGGGGCAAAGAATCGAGCGAGCTGTGTATGGTAAAAGTAGAAAAACACATTAAGGAAGCAGCAACGTCGTTACTGGAAGATGTGGGGGTAGTTTTCGAGGTGGAATGTTCAATAGACGAGAACACTAAGGACATAATTCTAGGAGAGGTCGTGGTGACCATCGGAGAAGAAGATAATGAGGTAGCCTTGTTGGACTCGGGTGAAGGAGGGGAGGAGCCGAGGGACTGCGCACCAACTGATGGAGTGGTGAGAGCAGGCACAAGCTCGGGATCAACAAACTCCGGAGGGCACCCGGCACGGGTATGTACTCGTGCGATTTTTCACGACGATACTAGGGATGCCTTATTGGAAGAAGGGGTAAAATTGAAGAAGAGGGAATGGCATTCTCCGCGAGTCACGGTGAAGTTTGGAAGTAGAAATATAGAAGCACTTTTGGATTCAGGAGCAGAGATAAGCTGTATATCAGAAGTATTATATCAGACGCTCGAGGGAGACCCGAAAGTGGGTGTTTGGTCTGTCAGTGGTATGACCGTTACCACAGCCATAGGGTAGAAGGTCACTAAAGTGAAGATGGTCCTTCAGATGGAAAGCGAGATTGGAGGGAAGACAGTCGAAATCACACCATATGTAATCCCAACTGATTTTAGGGGCAGACTGGCTGAAACTGGTGGGAGCCATCCTAAATTGGGTAGAGGACACTCTGGAGCTACAAGGAACATAACGGTTGATCTGGAAAAGGGAGGAATGAATAGGATATGCGACCCAGGGAGGATCCTGCGGAGATGCCATGGATGTGCGGCACCGGAAGGAGCGCCTGGCAGGCATGGTGGAAACAACCGAAGGACAGGCAGAACTTGGAGTGGAAATGCTGGAGGAAATCGTCGATGTAGGGAAAAAGATATGAGTGGAAGATATCCTGGAAGAATTCCCAGAAGTATTTTCCGATATACCAGGTCGGATAGCTGGTTACCGTTATGTACTAAAGGGCAAGGATGGCGAACCATTCGTTGCTAAATCGTACAATGTTTCGATAGTAATGAGGGCCAAGGCACAAGAGTTGGGCAGCGCAAGTGGATAAGATGCAAGATGTGTTGAATAGCATCCACCATGATTCTACCGGTCTGGTACCATAGGAGCTCATGTTCCAGAAGCCACCACCCCGCAATGTGATCCAAGTCAATGAATTTCCCAAGAACAGGGAAGTTGACTGAGAGTTTACGCAAGAAATCAAAGAGGAAAAACAGACATGATCAGAACGGTAGAAAAATGACATATGCCGAGGGTGCTGGTGCAAATGCATTTCAAATACTCCAGTGTCAAAAGTGAAATCAAAAAAGTTAAGTTTCTACATGAAAGCCCTTTTAGAGTGATTGGAGGCCCTAGAGGAAATTCGTTTACCCTAGTCTATCCAAGTGATGGTTGATTGAAAGGTGTTTATAATGTGATGTCACTTAAACCCTATAGATGTGCTAGGATAGAGAGCAATGCAGAGGTTGATATGCCCGATAACCAGGTTAGTGTTTCTTATTATTACCATTTCCCTGCATAGTGACTTTGTACTGAATCATTTTAGTTTAATGACATTGCCTTCGTCAGGGAGAAGGAGTTTCTACTTTGTGTTTTGGGTCAAGGTATCACCGTCTTTTCTCACAGACAAATGAATTGTTTGTTTTCACTGACCCTTTTTTGACATTGAAGTGGCAAGACGATTTAGATGTTGGGCGCAGCATAATGTCAGTTTGTCTATCCGCGGGTGAAGTGACCAGTGTTTCATCTACATCTACATATATACTCTGCAATTCACAAAATTGTGGGTGGCAGAGGGTGCTCAGCACCAAAGCTAATCTCTTTGCTGCGCATTCCAATCCCTAATGGTACAAGGGAAAAAAGAATTAATATAAGAATCAGTCCGGCACCTTATTTCTCTAATTCTATCTTTCCTGTCCTTCCGACTTAAATAGGTTGGTGGAAGAAGTATTTCACTACACTCAAAAGTGAAAGTGGGAGTACGCATGTTTACCAATAAGTTTAAACGAAACGTGTGTCGTCTATCTACCAGAGACTCCCAACCTAATCTACTAATCAGTTCTGTGACGCTTTCATAAGGACTGTAGCAAGCGGTAACGAATCGAGCGGCTCTTCTCTGTACTTTCTCTATACTATCGATCAACCCCTTACGAAACGGGTCCCAAATGGCACAACAATAATCCAAATGTGGATGCACGAGAGATTTGTATGCTATCTCCTTTGTTTGTTCATTACAATTTTTCAAGATTCGACCTATGAATCGCAGACTAGAATTTGCTCTACCTACTAACGAATTAATGTGTATGTCCCATTTCATGTTCCTTTGTACTGTTACTCTCAAATATTTCATAGAATCGACCATATCAATAACTGTATTGTTTAACTCGTATTTCTGAACAATTGGATTCTTTTTTTTAGTTATGCTCATTGTCTTGCACTTTTTACAATTTAGAGTAAGTTGCCACTCAGCGCACCAAGCCAAAATAACATCCAGATCGCGCTGAATTTCTAAGCAATTTTCATACTTCCCTATAAATAACCGCATCATCAGCAAACAATCTAAATAGGCTTTTCACTTTGTCTCCAAGATCGTTTATAAAAATTAAGAAAAGAAGTGGTCCTATTACACTTCCTTGAGGTACAACCGATGTAACATATAGATTAGAAGAACTTTCTCCTTCAACGACAACATACTGCGACCGACCAGTTAGAAAATCCTTTATCCATTCACAAAGCTGATCCAATATACTGTACGCTCGAAGCTTCGCTAAAAGGCGGTTGTGTGGCACAGAGTCAAAGGCTTTCTGGAAATCTAAAAAAATTGCATCTACTTGTGAACCTGCATCGATAACTTTCATTACATCGTGTGTAAATAGGGCCAGCTGTGTTTCACATGATCTTTTCTTCCGAAATCCGTGTTGATTTGTTGTAAGCAAATTATTATCATATAGAAAATTCATAATGTTCGAGCATACAATATGATCCATAACTCTACCACACACATATGTTATAGATATGGGACGATAGTTTCCAGGATCACTTCGATCACTCTGAAAATACTCTTACTGGAATTCCATCCGGACCCGGTGCTTTCCCCCACTTCAGGAGCTCTAATTGCTTAATAATTCCTGCAGTATCCATTCGTAATGATTCCATCACCGACTCGCCACGGCGTGGGAAAACGGCAATACTATCCTTATGTTCATTTGTAAATGAATTTTTGAATACAGTATTTAGTACATTAGCTTTATCGCGGCTTTCATTAACCTCGGAACCTTCACGAATTAGTGCTGGAATATTGCTGTTGGTACAATTAACTTTTCGTACATACGACCAAAATTTCTTTGGGTTATCTGTGAGACTCTTAGAGAGAGAGTTGGAGTGAAAATCGTTAAAGGCCTCGCGCATTACATTCTTAATACGTCCTCTTAAATCAGCTAAGGTTTCTAAATTGCTGCGACACCCCTTCCTTCTTGAGCGTGCGTGTATTTTCCTTTTTTTTTGTAATCTTTTGACTTTGCATGTGTACCACGGTGGATCATTCTCCCCCTTTATTGTCCGCTTTGGTATACGTATTTCCATTCCTTCCCTGACTATATGTATAAAACGATGCCACATCTCTTCAACGGTGTCCTTTGTTGACTTGAAGTTATGGTAATTATTCCTCAGGTAGGTTCTAAAACACTCCTTTGAGGCCTTATTGAATCTGTATACAATCCGCCCTTTTTTCCTTTTTCGCTTGGTCATTAATTTGATAGTCGCAATTTCCGCTTTCTGATCGCTTATTCCTGTGGTCGTTGAAATGTCGGTGAATAATTCTGGCCTTTTGGTAACCAGCAAGTCTGAAATGTTTTCGTTACCGTTATGACACCACGTAGGTTCATTAACTAGCTGCTCGAGATGATTATCTGACAACAACTCAAGAATTACTTCAGAAGCTGCCTTATCCCTGCTACCTGCGATGTGAACGTAATTACGCCAGTCAATATAAGGCAGATTAAAGTCGCATTCTAGAATCATAGCATGATCCTTAAAACGGCTATTTATACTATTTACGTTATTTCTTAACTACTCGACGATAGCTATGTCGGAATCGGGTGGACGGTAGAAGGCACCTGATGAGTTTTGACCCAGCAACGTTGAGTTTAATCCATTTGATTTCACAGATCACATCGACGTCTATTTCATTACATGGGAGAAATTTACTCACAGCTATAAATACCCCACCTCAATGAGAATGTAATCTGTCTTTACGAAAAACGTTCATGCTATCTTTAAAAGTTTCGGCGGAACTAATTTCCGGTTTCAACCAACTTTCTGTACCGATAACGATATCCACTTCTGTACTACAAATAATGCGTTCAAGTTCCGGTTATTTGTTGCAAACGCTTCTACAGTTAATTACGAGAACTTTTAACTGTCGAGAATCTTTTACGTTGCTCCTACATTCCGGTGTTGCATCTGATTCGGTTGCCCGTAACTGAATTTCGTGTTTCGGGTCTTCCTCCCTCAGCCTAAAAAACCATCCAGTGCATTCCACACGGCCCCTGCCACCCGTGTAGCCGATTCACGTGTGTTGTGCACACCTGACCTATTAAGGGGAACCCTACAAGACTCGACCCTATGGCGAAGATCGAGAAATCTGCAGCCAATGTCATCACAGAAACGTTGTAGTCTCTGGTTCAGCCCCTCAATACGGCTCTGAATCAGAGGTCCACAATCAACTCTGCCTACGATGCTATAGCTGGTTAGCTCTGCCGATATCCTGTGGTCACTGGCCACAGAGTTCACCCTTTCAGCCAGCCGCCGGAAGGAAGAGAGGATAACCTCCGACCCAAGGCGACAACCATCATTGGTGCCAACATGAGCCACAATCTGTAGTTGGCTACACCCCGTCCCTTCTATGGCATCCGGGATGGCCTGTTCCACATCTCGGATCAGGCCACCCGGAATACACACTGAATGGACGTTGGATTTCTTCCCTGAGGAATCCACCATTTCCCTAAGGGGATCTAATAACCGCCTAACATTAAAGCTCCCAACTACCAGAATGCCCTTCTGCGCTTGCTCAGACCTGGCGGGCCATCAACTCGCAGGATGACAATTGTGGGACTGAGTCAGCCTCCGACAATACATCAAACTGGTTGGACAGACGAACAAGTTCAGCGTCTTGGCCTTTAAGCCTGTTCGACTGCCCCCGTGTGCGGCTTCGAAGTCTAGAAGCCATACGCCAGTCACTAACAGGCGACCGCGGCACAGCATCCAACACTTCAGCCTGGGTTGCAGGTACGACGGTCGATATGGGAGAAACTGTCATAGGCATAGCTATATCAGTTTCCCCAACATCACATCTGCTGCAGCCTTTTACGGCAGTTTCCAGCTGTGTAACTTTCGCTAGCACAGCTGCAAGCTGTGCGTGCAAAACAGCCACCTCAGCTCACGTCTGCACACAGCAATCACAGTCGCTAGACATACTGCTTTTGAAAAACGCAAAAAGAAAGGGGAAAAAAAGTACAGAAAAAAGGAACAGAAACTCGAAATAACCTGTACTTCCCACATAATACATACACTAGGAGATTGCACTAACCTAATCTACACCCACTACAGATAAAGTATAAAAAACAAAATACGCTAATGCACTCGGTGACTGTTCAAACGCTACTAACGAGCACTGTCTAAAAAATGTAGACACCAAGAGATTACACTAATCAATTACCCACACCACTACAGATAAAATACAACAGCAAAATATGCTACTGCACTCAGCGACTATTCCAATGCTACTAACTAGTACTGTCTACAAAATGTAAACACTCAGAGGTTACACTAATCAAATCCTCACACCACTACAGATCAAATATAACAACAAAATACGCTACTGCACTCGGTGACTGTTCAAACGCTACTAACGAGCACTGTTTACAAAATGTAAACACTCAGAGATTACACTAATCAAATACCCACACCACTACAGATAAAATACAACAACAAAATACGCTACTGCACACGGCGACTGTGTTTGTGTACAACAGTGAGTGAATGAGGCACCTGCCTACACAGGGCACACTGTCAGTGCACTATCAAAGTAGGTAATTAAGGCATGAGGCAGTGCTAAGTATGTGTGTCATGCTTCAGGAAAAATTTGTCATAAAAATATTGTAATTAATTTTTGTAATTTCTTGGTTAAATGTGAAAGTCATGAGTTCGAGCAAGGACATATGAACATAAGAAGATTTGATAGCATGTTTCATGTTGTTACGATTTCTTTGTGTTCTGTTCTTAAGATGTATTCGCTTTTGTTACTTTAAAGGTAAGCAATCAGCCATCGAGACTTAGTTTGATATTTGGTAAGACATTAATTTTATAACATATATTGGTATGTGATGTTTGTAGCTATTTAAGTGTTGGTAAAAGTGGTCTGTGATGACGAAAGCCAGGGCTTTTTCAATACCAACTTTCGCCACATTCCAACGGTGGGGGTGTGACGAAACCATGAACATTGCGTATATTTTGTGAGATGGTAATGTGATCTGAGATATGATTATAAGGTCTTCGGCACTGTACAGTCGATTAGCGCAGAGTGATACGTAAGGTACAGTCGAGGGGAGTACGGTTCGGTGGCAGAAGTTAGCGGGGGGTAGCCGGAGTGTTGGTTCTGGATGTATGCTGGAATAACCAGCTATCGCAGTATCACCGATGTTCCGGTGGACGGAATATTATGTGAACAGTGCAAAAGTACAGCGGCCTGCCACCCACCAGGACCCAATCTTGCGGTAGGACCTGCGCTACATCATCCATGGATCACCAACATATTTCACGTGCAGAATGGACAACAAACCGAAGACAGGCCATCATATATCCCACAGCCTCTCGGTCACAGACGACGTTATCCTCTTGGACGCAGAAAACAACATGCATCACAAGGTCATCCCAGCGGAATTGCGCCCACAAACCTTAAAGATCCTGCATCGAGGACATTGGGGCATGAAGAATATCACAAGAAGACATGCTTATTGGCCAGAAAACAGTTCAGACAATGAGAATATGGTATGCAGCTGCACAGCCTGCGCCCAACATCAGGCAGCTCCAACACAAACTTTAGCACCCTAGCCCACTCCCTGCCAACATTGGGACCGCATTCACTTGGGGCCCATTTTTTGGACCCATGTGGTTACTTATCATCGATGTCGACTCCAAGTACCCATACGTGGTCCGCATGGCATCCACCAAGACAGAAGCCATGCTAAATGCATTAAGCCAGGTTTTGGCTATCAAAGGATTACCATGCACGCTCGTCTCTCTAGTCCTCCATTCCATCCAGCCTCAAATGGTGAAGCTGAACGCCTGGTCAGGACGTTCAAACAACAAATGTTGAAAAAGGTGCAGGCAGTTACGACGTCTTCCGCCCTCACTCTCTTTTTGGGCACTTATCGGACCTCACCAATCAATGGTCATAGCCGAGCGGAGCTACTCCATTGTCGAAAACCATGGACGCTGCTGCACCTCCTGGCACCATCACCGGCAGAGACCAGATCCAGGCCCTTCAACCGCTGCACGACTGGAAGCATGGCATGGGCACATTCCTACAAAGGAAACACCACATGGACACCAGCAACAGTAGCGGAGACACACGGACGGCGCATCATATCAGTACAAATGCAACACAGATTAGAACGCCACCATCAAAACCAGCTGCGACTTCGAATGCCGGCAGATCCATCACCATCACAACTACAGCTTGAAGAATACTAACGCCATTAGTGGGGGTCCCACAGCCACTGCCACCAAAAGCGACACAGCAATTATACCACTTGCGCACAAGACAGCCAACAACACCCGCAGCACCGGCCAGCAGTGACATCGAGATAGACGCCCCCAGCGATTCTCCACCACCCACATTGGTACCCACATCACCACGTCCTCAACACTTGGGTACACCTGTTCAAACTGAGAAAGATCCAGCAGGACTACCACCCACCATTCCAACCTCATCGCCCGAAGCATTGTCGAGGTCACTTCTGTCCTTACGCACCGACTTCAGAGGCGAGGGATCTGGTATTCCTCCCCGACGCAATCACATACCCGCCAGAGGAGATGGATGTGGACATCCAATAGGCGGCACTGGCAACAGGCGAAACTAGCACCACTACACTTCAGAGGATACGAAGCCAGCCAATCACAAGCGACGGAGCTGATATATATATATGGCCGCGCTGTACTGCCTAAACCAGTACAGTGTTCGCTGCAGCTAAGTTCATTGTCCTCTCACCATACCTCTCACCGTGGATTTTGACCATGTGTGTCTTCGTTCTCCATTCGGTTTGTTCTTTGGACTCGGTGCTTCCTCTCGTGGACTATGATCATGCGCGTACCAGTTCTCTGATCAGTTTGCTCTTTTGGACACAGAGTATATTCTCACGGATTCTGATCGTGCACATCTCAGTTCTCCGATCGGTTTGCTCTTTGGACACAGTGCGTCTTCTCGTGGACTGTGATCATGCAAGTCGCGGGTCTTCACTCACCTATCCATGATAATCTCTATCCACGGCTGGTTAGATAGGTACTCCCGTGTTGGACTCTGCAGCCGGCGTGTGGATACAGCTCTACATATCATTAGCAATGCGAACTCATTCGATTTTACCCATTCAAAAATCGTCCAAAGCGCCTAAATACGTTTTCACTTCATAAACTAAACATCTAATTTAGTCCACAACCTGACGGTTCGTCGAATCTTCACAAAGATGGAACATGAAATCAGAACCACAGAACGTCCCGGCGTAGCTCATATAATCAAATATAACTCCTAAAAATTCCTACTCATCGCGGGATTTGAACCCGTGACCGAAGAGAGAACTTTCCTAACCCGGTAGTGCTACTAGGTGATAGGGACCTACAGTTTAATGTATAATCCAAACCACGGTAGCATTCTGGCGTACTTCACATTATACAGCAAGCTATGCCAGTGTGAAGGTCGGGTTAATGTTCTATGAAAATCCCAGCCAAGACAGAGATTCGAGTCGGGGATCTTTCATTCGTCAGTCTTACACCTATACCACTGAGCCATCAGACTGCAAGAGATATACTATTAGCATGTCAATAATGTGAACTCATAATATTTTAATCATTTCAGAAATCGTCCTAAAGAAGTTTTCACTTCAAAAACTAAAAATCTAACTTAGTTCATAACCTGACAGTTCGTCGAATCTTCCTGAAGGAGATGCACCAAGCTACTGTGTTGGAGGCAAGAAGGCTAATTCCTTTCTTCAGGGGCCTGCAGTTTAACATGGAATCAGAAATACAGAATGTCCCGACATAGCTCATATAATTAAATATAACTCCTAAAAATGCCTACTCAATGTGGGATTTGAACCTGCGTCCCAGAAAGAGAACTTCGAAAGTTAGCGCCTTAACCATTGAGCTACCACACTGCTTTGTTTGGAAATATACGAGGGGCGTTTTTTTTTTTAACCTCCGATTGAATAGCATAGAGACCAGACGAGTCGCAGGTGGGTGGTGTGCACAGTAGACGATTGCGCATCTCCCCTACGACACACACTATTTTTGGCACATTCGTGACTTCATTCTATGCCAAGCTACAGTCAAAGAAACATGGCCGCGTTCATCAACTCTCCTGCCAAGTGCGAGTTACGAAGTGTTATTCGTTTTCTGCAAGCAGAAGGGAACAGTGCAACAGAAATCCATCGAAGAATGAGCTAAGTGTATGGAAAGAGTTTTGTGAGTGAAGGAGTCGTACGTGAGTGGTGCAGAAAATTTAAAGAAGGCCGAACTGATGTGCACGATGAAGGAGGTCAAGGACGCAAATCTGTCGCTACAGATGACCTTGCTCAACGGGTTGACAAAGTGGTAAGAGAAAACCGTAGGTTCACAATAAATTCATTATCAATGAAATTTCCAGAGGTCTCCAGATCTTCTCTGTACTCCATCGTAACAGAAAATTTAACTACAAAAAAATCTGTGCTCGCTGGGTCCCTAAAATGTTGACCGACAACCACAAAATTCACCGAATGGCGTCAGCTTTAAAGTTCCTTGCCCGTTATAACGCAGATGGAGAAGATTTTTTTAAATCAATTGTGACTGGAGATGAGACATGGATTCGGTATGAGACACCCGAAACGAAACAACAATCCCAACAATGGAAGCACACAAATTCACCGAACAAACCAAAAAAATTCAAAGAGACCTTCAACAACCGAAAGGTTATGGCTACCGTGTTTTGGGACCAAAAAGGTGTATTGCTTGCGGAGGGGACCACGATTAATGCAGCTGTTTACTGTGAAACTTTAAAACGTTTACGGAGGGCCATTCAGAACAAAAGAAGAGGTATGCTGACTTCTGGCATTGTTCTGCTCCACTACAACGCTCGCCCCCACAGTGCTGGTGTCACCCAGCGACTTCTTAAAAAATTTCAATGGTAGTTTTTTGATCACCCGCCATACAGTCCCGACCTAGCACCAAGTTACTTTCATCTTTTTGCTGAATTGAAGTAGTAACTAGGAGGGCAGCGGTTCCGGACCAACGAGGAGCTTCAAGACAACGTGATGGCTCATTTAAACTTACTGGCAGCAACATTTAATGAAGAGGGTATTGGACAGCTTGTCCACAGGTATGATAAATGCCTTAATCTTCAAGGTGAATACGTTGAAAAGTAACCATAAGTGTACCATAATAGTCGTTAATAAAATATTTTTTCCATGTCCATTTGTCTTTTATTTATGGCCTATCGGAGGTTGAAAAAAAAAAAAAACAGCCCTCGTATGTATGGTAACTACTATCATAATACGATAAAAATTGTGGGTTTGTATGAATAATGGTGACAGAAATAAAGGCGAGGGGACAGGGGGTGGAAGGAGGAGTGGGTTTAGGTTTCTGTAAATCAACAGTGTTTTTCTATTTGTTATAAGTATAGATACGCAAAATTCCGTCAAAATCTGATATAAACTATGTGTTTGTATAAAGATTTTGCAAAAAGCGACCTGCTAGCATATCATACACGCAACAGGTAGGCGTGATCTCACGCGCACTACAGGCGACTTTTTATGATCTCATGGATTTACCCCCACCCAAACATCGCGTAACGTGACAATAGAAGTTTTCACTTCAAAAATATTCCATTTCTGATTCATTTTTTTCAGCCGCCTTTCCTCATCCATGCTGCGAGTGTAAAACAGACACAGCGGCACCGCAGGTAAATTATGTGCTGAACACGGCATCGTTTGTTTTGCCCCACTGAATTACATTGGACCATGCATCGACTCGACCGCCGAGCGGCGCAAACCGCTTCGTCCGTTTTAGACCTACATGTGCCGTGGAATATCACAGTTTCCATTTGGACTCTTTAGAGCAGAGTAAGGTTCACTGACATGATTATGGCCACAAGACATCAATCAACAGACTTTGAATGTGGACTGACAGTTTGCACAAGACGCCCTGGACATTATATTACGGATACTGTTCGTCAATTCAACATTCCTCGATCCAGTATCAAGAGTGTGCCATGAATATGAAATTTCTGGCATTATCTCCAGCCACATATAATCTGTGGTCGAAAACGATTGCAGAGATCAGCAATATCTGCATCGAGATGTCAGCAGGGCAAACATTGTAGAGGCCCACGGGATTTTTGGATAAAGCTTGGCAGTAGTTATGATTTCGTACAGCGCCAGCCAAAGCAGGTCAGTTGCAACAGTGAAAGAAAACAATTGCAGGCACTGGAATATGGCTATGCGGAAGCCAATGCCCAAGGAAGCAGATCAGGAGTCAGCAAGAAAATGACGACGCGCAAAGAGGATGGTAGAGGATGAGAGAAGAGCAGGAGCCACAATTGGTCAGAAATTCTCCCTACCGCTTATCGAATGGTAGGAGGACGGGATCAAAACCCCGGTGCATGGAGCAGAAGGGGCAGGTGGACTAGCTAGCAAGAAATGTCAAGCTAGGCGAGGGCCTGTTGCAGGCAAAGGCCTAGAAGATGGGAGCGATGGACGGCAGCCGTTAACACCAGCCGATTCAACGATGGGCGCAGCAAGGAGCATATGCTGTCAACATTAATTCTAACAGGTGGGATGAAACCATTAGCGAAAAAACATATATGGGATATCAAGCAGTAGGATCAAATAATAGATGTCTTGCATATGGAGAAGTTCAAGGAAGATAGCAATGATTAATGATGTATATAAACCTGGTGTAAATAAATTGTAAATGTATATATATCCTTACTGACAGTATTATTTTCGAGTACTACCACTCACATGACAGAGTCTTATCCAAAATGTAAATGTACCTCTTGGGAAGTGGCAAAGCAGAAGCAAAAAGATTCGCCAGTCCACCGCAATACGACCAGCAGCAATATCCGATATCAAAAGTGAGAGGAAATATGGGCTGACAAAAATTTGCACTTTGTCTCTTCAGTAATTTATAACTTTTAGAGTTAGATGATATAAATTTCGAATATAAACAAAAACACGTGTTTAATTTTTTTAAATCCCAATTTGATGTAATATTTACAAACAATTTGTTACAAACTTATGTTTAAAGTTATTTTGAGTAATATTAAGAGTAGACGCAACACTAAAAGAACAATATTTTGCACCGAGGACTTTTTTCATCATAGACTGAGTAACTTTGAATGCCATCATAGTTACAACATTCTTATAAGTCAAAATGACAAATAGGATACGTCATCTTTTCCAGGATGAACAATTTTATATACATATATTGAATTGGTAAAAAAGGATTTAATTCGAAAGTTGCTTCAATATCATCATAAACTTTCCGTTGTGAGTTGATCCAAATTTGACCTATCTCGGTTTCATCGCCACAACTTTGTAAGATACACCTCCAATAAGTTTTTCCGTCTTCCAACCGTTTAACTAATTGTGAGTCAACTCACGCCTTGGTCCTTTACGTGATGACATGCTCGTACAGATCAACCACGACAGTTTCATAGAGTGCATGGTTCCTTATGCCGAAGGGCTGAGGCAAACACGGCTGTGGACGGGTGTCGCATTGTGGACCCGTTATTAACTCAGAAAGTATGCGGTAGTGATCCAATGTTTATTAGACATTTTTGTCTCATTTTGATGCACACAATAATGTCCTAAAATATTTTACACTTTTTTAATACCCTATATTTCACCATCACTTATTTGTTCCATTATTTGGTCATTTTCTAGCTCTTGTTTACTGGGGTGTGTAGGTTTCTCTGCACATATTCTAATGAAGTATTTAAGCAGTGTCAGGATTGTTTCTTGCTGTCTAATTACTGAACATCCCTCCATCAAAACTTCATATCTCATGTTGCACTCTTCACTTACAACGTGAAATAGGCGTTTTTTCATCTTTTTAACAGAGGATTCCCTTAGCTCTGACTTAGATGCCAAGCATCTGTAGCATTATTATTTTGGTAATTCTAGCTTTCAAATGCTCTCTATAAATTCTTGCTGATATTGTTTTGACTGTTACACAAATCTCTGAGGGCCATGAACAGTCATTCTTTCATATGGTTTTGTCACGCAGTCTTCTGTCTTGAACAGTACAATTTTTCATTTCCCACATTTAAGCTACAGTTCAATATTGCTGGTGTATATTTATTTGTCATTGATCCCATATAACAGTAAACTGTGTTTGTAGTATGTTGTCTTGTAAGATTGAGGTGTTCTGCTTCCTTATACTCCTGTTTTTGCAGGGCTGTGTTTTGTGTAGTAAACACAGTGGTCTGAAAACTTACCAAGCCAAATTTCAGATCACCGCCTGAGAGGTTAGAGCTAAAGATGTGAGTCAATTCTGCTCATTAATGAGTCCGGGACAAAGATGTGTGCATATTTGTCTCCATGTTTTAAATACGTTAATTAGAGCTCTCATCTGGGCCCATGTACAAATACAAAAAGCTATTTCTTATTTGATTTAATTTTAAAATTACTAATCAGATTCTAATTATTTTACTGTCTCCTAGTATATCTCATGTCAACAATGTTCCAACAATGTGCTTTACTAAAGCTAGGAGAGGGATATTTAACTTATCAAGATTTAAAGATAACTTTCAGACTATTGTAGGTAACAATGAAAGGAAAGAAATGCCGCGAGGCAATATTTACATGGAAAAGAAAGCCAATCAGAACCCTGTTTTTCTCACCCAGTTTTTCCCTGGCCTGGAATCCCTAAACAAAATTCTTCGTCTGGGCTATGACTTTCTTAGATCCTTTCCTGAAATGCGCCGCATTCTTCCATCTATCCTTCCCACCACACCCTGAGTCACCTTCAGCAGACCGCCTAATCTAAAAAACATTCTTGTACATAAATATCAAGCCTCTGATGCTCCTAAACCACCGTTTGGATCCTTCCCTTGTAAGAGACCCCGTTGCAAAACTTGCGGTATGCATCCGCCTACCACTACCTATAGCAATCCTACAACTGGTGAAACCTACCCCATAATAGGTCATGCCACCTGTACAACCACCCATCTCATTTACCAGCTCACCTGCCTCCACTGTCCAAGTTCCTACATTGGCCTGACCTCAAACTCATTATCCATCAGAATGAATGGTCACAGACAGACAGTTTACTCCCAAAACCTGGACCTCCCTGTTGCTCACCATGCCAGTACTCACAACACCCGTGACCTTAATAACTGCTTCACAGTAAGAGCCATTAGAGTACTTCCAGACACTACCTCCCAATCTGAACTCCGCAGGTGGGAATTGGCATATCAACACATCCTTCAAACCAGACATTCCCCAGGCCTTAATTTCCGTTAACATCTTCCATCCTCACCCTATACACCCACCACTGGCCAGTACAATAGTTCAATAGTTTCTTAAATATTTTTTTTTTTTAATTTTCAATTATATTTCTTCTTTATATATATTTTTAATAACTAATATATATATATATATATATATATATATATTTTTTTATCATTTCAATCTTTCGTATACTCTCGGTTATATTATCGTTGCTGCCCCCACCACCTCCGACAGTCTGTTGCATTCTATGAGTGGCTGCGTCCTGCGCAAGTCTTGCGCAAGACCAGCCACCTATCTGTTAACTTGAAAAAGGGGATTCTTCACCCGAAATATTGTTTTTTATTTGTTTGTGTGTTGTGCTGTGTTGCTGCTGCCCTCCTCCCTTCAGCTTTGGTGAGTGTTGGGTGTATTTTCCCTTTCAGACTATTGTGTAATTTAGGTGTACTACCTCTTCATTGTCTATTGAACATTGTGGTGAGTTTGTAAATATAATTTATTTAAGATGGTTTCTGTATTGACAATGTCCCATTCTTATTTGAACTATGGATGTTTTCGTCTAGACAGTTGTGGCATAACGAGTTTCATGCAAAAATTATAAAAGACTGAAGGTTACTCATGAAGAAATTTGTAATCATGGTAACGACCAGAATAACCTGAGAGAGTGAGCGAGAGCGAAAGTTAGTGCGAGTTTGTGTTGATGATAGACAGTTACTGCGAGCAAATGACTTTATATTCTTCGGATACCTATTAATGAAATGCAACTGGAATAATTATCAATGAATCATACGAAAATTAATTATAACTCAAATATGAGAAATTAACTTAACAAGTGTTCAGCTAAAAGTTCTGAACGACTTTAAAACGATTCTGTATCCCAGTTCCGACACCAGAAGACTAACTTTAAATACAACATGGTGATCGTGCAGCTGATGTAGCAGTAACAGATGGTATACAACTATCACAGCAACTAGCGACTAACCAAAGCTCGTCGGGAAGAAAGAACATTCGATAGAAACATAACAACAAATTTACGGCAATGCCTCCAGCAGAAAATCCGTTACTGCTCAGCATATATCATCGCAGATGTGCAAACAGCTGTTCACAGACGTATTACCTTTGGCTGTTCCAGCATCCTGATTAGTCAGGAAACTGTGTCAACAAACAACGCATGCCGCTGAAATTATACAGATAAGTAACTTTTCTATGAAGCAATAAATTGTTACAGTACATCATACAATACTAAACTTTAATTTTCTGTGAATTTATTGCTCATAATTCTTGAGAATTAAATTATTTTCTTGGCCTATTTTCTGCTTCCTATTGTTAACTAATAGACTTTTGAATTTCCACTAACACGAATATAACTACGCATTAGGACATTGCTGATTTTGACCTGTATGTCAAGGACACATTAGTAGGTTACTTTTTTTAACTTTCCTTCCCTACTCCGGATTTAAGATATTTCGGCAACTGCTTTTAAATATTTATCATGCAGGAACCTAACAATTCTGGAGAAACGGGAACATCAATCCCTTCTGATAGTAGAACTACAAACAATAACGATGTGTCAGAGGTTTTCTATGGGTTCCCTGAAAATGTGTCATTACCAATTACTAATACTGAAACACAGGTACCGAGTACTTATAATGGACCAGAATCTTTAACGAACACTGAGCTATTTTCAGATAATATTTCAGACTTGAAACAGTTTACGTTGTTAGGGACGAAACCGCATACCGGGGTTAAAGTATCAGCTTCTTCACCTAAACTGAACTTACTTACACTTTCACATTGTCTGATAAAAATTTGAATTGTTTATAAACCGTGGTGAACTTTGGATATTACCAACTGCATAATCAAAACAGCTGCAATAATCCTAAATTTTGACCTAGGAGAGAAAGGTACTATTGTAGAAAAGAAAAGCTTTAATGTTCAGATCACGAAAATACTGTAGTCTTCAAAAGTTCAATTAATTTCACAGTTTACAGTTGGTACAGGCAATCAGACTATTCTTCACATGTAAATTGCAAATAATGAAGCAAAACAACACCGCCGAACCCCTGACAGAAAATTTAAAGTTACATCATACACCTTCACACCAGCTCTACTGTTCAGAACTCAACATGGCCGATCACAATATGCTGCGCCATTCGCTTCCTGTCACAACTACTCAACCTGCCTTGCGCCAGGACGCGTGCTCTCCCAAACCATACGTCTACTCGCTTTAAGTGTTTCCAGACATCTGACCGTGACACAAGCAGGCGTGAACTTTTATTTCTTAGCCTTCTCACCAACAACATCAAAAACTGTTAAACAAAAATATTTGAACCGAGGGCCTTCAGAAATTCACTGTGTGTAGCTTGGTTCCTGAGAAAGGTTTTGTGTTATGTGGACTTTGTCCCTAAAATTCCTCAGATCCCCGTTAAACTTTAATCTCGCGTGTGAAATTGTACAGTTATTTTGACCAGTATCATTATTAATTACTTCCTATGTCGTGTGCAACCAATTTTAAATTTTTTGAATATCTTATTTAAATTATTATTAGATTGTTCCCACATTTCTGCACTTTCCGAGTTACTATTTAGAATTTTGATATGTTAAATACTTCAAAAGTTATTGAACTTCGAAATTCTGAGGCAGTGGGATTGCAACCGGTAGAAACTCAAAAACATCATTTTCTTATTTACAGTTTATATCAAAAGAGTGCTGGTTTCAGAATGATTCCCCAATTTCATTATTCATTTTAAAAGTGGTTTTGTTTACTTAGGTGGTTTTAGGAATTCACAATTTGATTTTGAAGTTGGCATGTTTTCTTTCACAATGCAATTTGTTAAAAACTGATTTAGTGTTTGCTACACTGTCTGGAACATATTAAAACTTTTGTATTTTATGCAGTGTTCTCTATTGTTACTTAAAATTTACTTGTTAGTTCCGAAAATTACTGAAATGGGGTTATTATGGTGTATTAACTATGCACATATTTTTCAACTAAGTTTTAAAATTGTTTTCTTTATTTGTATGGCCTGAAACTATTGGTATTTGGTAAATTTTACTTGCTTTTGGTTAGTTATTATTATAAAAATACTTTACTGCATCGAAAAGTGTTGCAAAATAATGATATGATCACGTAACCAAACCTGATTTTGCTGATTTAGGTAAGTTTACAAGCTGTTTACCATTATTAACTGTTCTTGAATGTTTATTTGTGGCTACTATTATATATTTAATGACTTTTCTGCCTTTAAAACGTTTCCCATTATGAGATGAGCTGCAGTATCAGCTTCTATATGAATCGTTCCTCCCATATACTGTAGTTACAAGGTTAATGATTTTACAATTTCTAGAAGGTTTATCCCCTTCCCTATGCCTTATAGCCAAGAAAAGTAGAATTTAACCAAATTCTAAGGTACTTTCAACGTTCAGTTTGATTTCACAGTCTTCTGAAAACATGAAAAAATTGTATGAACAAACACAACCCGAGTTGTCCAAAAAAATAAATGAGTTTTCTGAACAAAATAGATTAACACAATCCGACTTAAAAGTTATGTCTGAACAAATGTCCGAATAGCTTGAGACTTTACAAAATCAGTTCAGTTTGCAGTTTCAGAATGTTAGTACTCAAATGGACAACATTAAAAAGGAAGTAGATCTAGCAAAATTATTTGTGAAATGTGAATTGAAAAACCAAATCAAACCAAATTAAAAAAACTCACACTGACACCATTGACCTAATTAACATTAAAAGTTCGGAGGGTAAAATCTGTACAGTCAAACAGAATACAAAAGCATTCGAGATCAGGTAGAGAATATAGTAACAGACCTTCATGCATTAAGTACACAACATCATGAAACTTGTAAAGACGTAAGACAAAAAACAGCCGCCGCCTGCTTGGTCCAACACTTTGGTTCAATACAAGATAAACTTAATAACATGGAAACTGAAGTGAATACCATCCAACAAACACTACAATTACATGACATGAAACTATTAGAGGTACATGAAAAATGTAAAGAGGCACAAACCTTAAACCCTTGGGTATCTTGAATCAAATAACCATTAATTCCAGTGACAAAGTCGAAATGATTAAATTCTAGGACAATTGAAACATCTACCCAGTTACTTTCATAAAGAGTTTTGAAGCTTATAGGGCTTTTGAAAATTATAATGACACAGAAAAAAATAACCATTTATCAGCATTTCAGGGGTAGAACTCGGGTATGGGTAGAGCGACAAATTAAAAAGTGCAAAACATATGATGAATTAAAAAACAATTTTTTGAATCATTTCGGGTCTCAGGAGAAGCAGTACAATGAAAAAAGAGACCTATGCAAGGGGAGTGTGTGACACCATAGAAATATTCTTTATAATAAAATCATATTTTTCCCTTGAGCATGGACAAAAATCAATAATATTTACTCTTAGAGAGAAAAGGATAAGACAGTGTGGTTACAATGGAGATAGGTAAAGAGAGTGAGGCTAACGGCGTAGAAGCATAGATCGGTTGCTTAGGACTGAATTCTTTAATAATTATAAGTTGAACAAACAATACAGTTATGCGAGTAGAGATTTCAGGAAGGGTGATACTTGTATTTAGACTTTTTAGCCAGCGAGGCAGCAAAGAATGATTTCTTTACTAATCCACTCGCTGAAGAAGAGACAGTGAGAGACATTGTAAGCAGAATGCCCGATAAAATACATCTTTACAACCCAGAACTTCAGGAGCATTGAAGAAGCTGAACAATTGTTATGTAGGCTTGACAAAGGAAAATATTATAAAAATTGTAAGAATAAGGATCACAATAACAATAACTTCGGACAGCAAAGGGATTATAAGAAAAATTATTCATACTACACTCACAACCAAGGAGGGTATCCAAACAATCATTATTTTAGTGACCGCCAACAGTTGGACAATAACAGATATGACAGGCATCAAGATTTAGGGAACAATAACTGCCATTCTGGCCCAAAATTAAATTCTGGTTCCGAACAATTTTTCTCCACCAAAGGTAGAGCTAATGTAAGAAATATAACCCGAAGGACAAGGGGTGGTATCCCAGGGAGACATTTGAAACCTCAAGTGAATGGGGAAAGTAATGAGACCTTACTTTATCCATATAGGAACCAAGAAGGGAGTCAAGAAAATAAAAAAAAATAGAAAATGCCAAATTTACCGACAGGACAGAGGCAAAAGTACAAAACGGACCCTTCCATGAAAATAGCATAGTATCCGCTTGTAGTGTTTTTCACAGTAATCCAAGAAAAGCTTTCATGGAAGAAGAGTTAGAGATTGAAGAGCAACTAGTTAGAGCACCAGTTATTTTAGCAACAATCTATGGAAAGAAAGTGGAAGTCTTAATCGATTCAGGTGTGGAAATTTCCTGTATTTCAGATTATTTGAAATGTTTCAAAACCTTGCAACACAGTCAGAAATTAAAACAAAAACATTACCATTAAGTGCCATGTCTGTACTAACTGCAACAGGGGAAAGAAGTAAATTAGTAAGGAAACAGATACTCTTACATGTAAACATAGAAGAATACTTTTTTTGATTTTGTCGTCTTTGTGGTACCTGGACTCATGACTGATTACATTCTCGTCACAGACTGGTTGAGGTCCTTCAAGGCCGTTATGGATTTCGAACACGGATCTCTTGAATTACTGATACAAAATGGAAAATTACTGATACCTATGAACAGTTTTTAGAAAGATAAACAGGAAACTACAATTCGCGTTTTGACTTGGGAAACTGCAGTAGGAATCACGAAAGAACATAAATTTAATGAGAAAATAATTAAGTTCATAGTGAAAACAATACGACCAGATATAATACAGAAAGTCGAAGAGAATAATTTAATTCGTGGAGAGGATTACATTAATTATGAAAATAAGGATATTTTAAGAAACATTTTAAATTAATTCAGTGATTTGTTTTCAGATACGCCAGGACTAGTAACAAGTCACAAATGCCATCTTACTATTAATTGCAAGACTCCTTTTTTTTGTGAAACCTTATATAATACCGATTGCTAAGAGGAAACAAGTTGATGAGGAAATTGAAAGAATGATTAAATGGGAGATTATAGAGAGATCAAATCAGTGGCAAATATAGAATATATTTTCGGAGGAGGGGGGGAGGGGACAAGATTAATGTAAGGTTAGGTTAAGTAATTTTAAGTAGACACCCCATGATACTTTATATCAGTTTTGCTGCTTATATTCAGAGGGTAATTTGCGTTGAATGTCCCTTTTACTTTACCGAGATCATGTTTCTTTATTGTTCACATTAAATCAAAAAAAAATATTTCTATTTTTAAACAAACAAAATGATGAAAAGATCTCAGTTACTATTATTTCAAACATTGGTCAAGATTTTAATAATGTCTCATCTGTAAACACTTATCCGAACTAAAAAGAGTCAAATATGCGATTTTGATAACCGTGTATGGAGGGGTTTTAGCTAAACATAATGTTCTGTTTTGTCACGGATGTATAAATTACCAAGACCCCTATTTTTTTCTTTTATATACACATGCATATGTGTGTTTAATCATTCAAAATACTGTTTTTAGTATCGTTTTGGAGAGGCCTTAAAAGATTTGATAAATGCAATGTCAATGAAAATGCAACGAAATTTGTTTTATTAATCGTTTATTCAACTTACAATAAAAAGAATGCATTAAAAGAACAAAAAAAAACTAACAAAAAAGAACTTCACTTTTTATATATATCAATGATTACAAAACAAAGTCTAAGTTTCTTGGTACACTTGCAAACTTATCAAGAACTTCATCGTCACTAACTATATTATCTCTGTAGACAGAAAGTAAAGCAAGTCCGTTAAGCCTACTTTCAGATGTGCTTTTCCCTAGGTACGTCTTCAGTCTTCTCAGGCTGGAGAAAGTTCTCTCTACGGTGGCGACAGAAATGGGAAGAACTGCAAGTAATTTCAGAAGGGTATAAATGTTGGGGTAGAAAGTCTTTTCATATGTTTCTAGAGAACTTATAGCCATTTTTGGAAGATTTGAAGTATTTTCCTTGACTCCAATTTTCTTTCCATAACATAAACTCACTTCGCACAATCTCTTTATGTGACAAATCTTCTTCATAGAAACTAATAGCAGTCTCCAATGAACCGAAATCTGTTATGATACACAATTGTGGAAGGATGTTTTGTAAGGATGCAACTGTTTCCTTGTGAGACTCAAAGTGCTCTTTCAGTAAGTCACAAATATTGTCCAGGTATGGCACATAAACAGCTCGTCGATACAATTCTTCTTCAGTGGTGTAAGGGACATTGCTACGTGCTGTTTGAAGGGGGCAAATTGTTTAAATCTCTTCCTTAATGTCAAGTTTAGCAGCGAATAACTTTATTTGATTATACAAGGCTTTAAATGAGTTATCAGCATTTGCCCTCTCCTTCGACAGAAGGTGTAATACAGAGGTTGGACAAAATAATATGAACACCATTGTACAAGTTGTTGCATGTTGGCACCACTACTTCCGTGTGAATACTGCGATGCAAATGTATGGCATAGTTGACGTGGCAGGTCTTGTGGGTTATGTGTCAGTGTATTATATGCTTTGTTCTCTGATAGTTTTAGCAAGCGATTGGTGAAATGCGTGATCTCTCAAACTTCGAAAGAGGGCAAATTGTTGGAGCTCGGTTAGCGGGAGTGTCTGTGACAAAAACAACTGAACTGTGTAACGTCTCGCGAGCGACAGCATCCACGGTAATGACAGCATACACAAAACACACAAAACATCGTCAGGGAAGAAGAATAGTGGACGAAAACCAAATTTGACCGACGACCATTAAAAAGGATTGTGGCCAGACAACACAAAACTACTGCAGCAGAAGAGACAGCAGAACTTAACACACACCTGAGTAATACTACTTTGACAAAAACACTATGGTGGGAGCTACACAAAGTTTATATTCATGGAAGGGCTGCAATTGCAAAACCCCTTATAACGGCTACCAATGCTAAGGTGCGAGACAAGTGGTGTCACGATTTTAAAAACTGGACGCTTAATGATTGGAAGAATGTGGTATGGTCCGATGAATCATCGTTTACATTGTTTCCTAACGGCAGAGTTTATGTATGAAAAACACCAAAGGAAGCCTACAATCTGGACTGCCTGTGTCCTACAGTCAAGCTTGGGGGAGGTTCCGTTATGATTTGGGTGGCTATATCGTGGTATTCAGCAGGCCCTCTCATTCGCATCACTGGTCGAATGACTGCGGATGAATATCTCGACATCCTCACTGATGAACTTTATACTAAGACTAGAATACTGCTGCCAAACACTGCCATCTTCCAAGATGATAATGCACTCATACTCAAAATAAAAAAGGTTCTGTCCTGTTTTGATGGGCATCAGAATATCATCAAACATCTTCCCTGGCCAGCACAATCGCCAGACCTCAATATAATTGAACAGTTGTGGGGAGTTTTGGTACAGGGAATAAGGAGCAGATTTCCACCTTCAACATCATTGAAGCAATGGGCGAATGTTTTGGTACAAGAATGGGACAATATTCCGTTGGAAACTATTCAGACACTCTTCAAATTTATTCCGCGAAGAATTGCAGCTGTTCTACAAGAAAAAGGTGGCCCAACATCATATTAATAAATCACTAATATGTAAATGTCAGGTGTTCATATTATTTTGTCCAGCCCCTGTACACTCGTAACGTTAATCAAGGCCTGTGGAAGATCTATATTTTTGCTTTGAAGCTGCTCAGATAAGTTGTGCATGGTTGATAGCATGCTTAACATATAAAAATGTTGCCATTTCATTTAATTAATTAGAAGCTGTTTTTCTCCTATTTTCAATATACATAATATAATTAATTAAAATAGACCCTTTTTCGGAAAAAAATACAATTATCTGAATTTCTGATTATCCCAGCGGGGTCTGGTCCCAATTGATTCGGATAATTGGAGTTCTACTGTAAGTTTCTTTTTCTTTTGTTCTGAACAACATTCAGAAATCATTGATTTCAATATTTCTGTTCTTTTTGATGACATATGTAAGAATCCACAGACTTCTTTTATGATACCCATGCAGTTTCTTATAGAAGGTATTTTGCTCACATCTGACAAACACAAATTTAGAGTGTGAAGAACAATGTGTATACAGGGCCAACGGCAGCTTTTCTCTGATGGAAACTTGTGCCCCTCTGAATTGCCCACTCATCGTGACAGTGACATCGTACCCTTGACCTCTCATTTTGTTTACGTCAAGTCCAAATGTTGACAAGGTCTCTAATATTGTGTTAGCCAAACCTGCTCCAGCGAAGTCATAAACAGGAACGAATGTCAGAAATTCTTCTATGATATTGACACTTTGGTCCACTACATAACGTACACAGAGAGAGAAATTTCCAATTTGGCTGATGTCAGTGGTTTCATCTGCTAAAACTGAATAAAAAACAGACTTTCTGACATTTTCTACAATTTTTGATTGTATTATGTGACCAAATATCACATTTTGATTTAAAGAACTTGTGTATATCGTCTTCCCACCACTGGTCTTTAAGAATATTATCTCCACTGTTGGCTTGGTATCTCAACAACGATCAAAAATTCCCATCATTTTGGTCTGGTTCTTCAAGGCTTATTCGTCCAGAGTCATGATGACCCCTTAGAGCTATTTGTTGCCTTCCGCAAAATCGTATTGGTTGTATTATAGGGATTAGCCGTTTTCTATTATTTTCAATATCCAGTCTACTTTGGGCTTGTACTTGATTGATAACACTTTCAGCCTTGTTCGTAACTATCGCTTTTGTGTTCTCAGCGATAAAAACAGATTTCTTATGATAGGATAACTTCTCATGTTTGCTAAACATTTCCCTGGCTTTTTTTAAATTGGTAAAAGCCTGAGTAACCAACACCCCTATTATTTGGTGATCTCCTTTCCCACATTTTTAGTATGGGAAAATAACACGCAGTACTTGCAAAAACATCCCGATTTTTCCTCTGAATAAGCTAACCACGTAAAATCTTTTAGCCACTTCATTTGAAAAGATCGAATATGGTTTGAACTAGTGATGGTGGGAAATTTGTACCAAGGCTGAGGTTTCCAAACATTTCCTAACAAACAAACAAATTTTTTCGTTTATGAAAGACTGAATGGAATTGTTTTGACAGTAGTTTCCTATATCATAGATATTTTTTATTACTTTATTAGGCCTACTATCCTCCATAACCGGAAATACATTAATTGAGCTCGAAGTAGCGACATCACAAGAAGCAATTCTACCAACGCAACCAAATTTAGCATTGTCACCGTTAGATGTATTTGCAGTTTGTCCTTTCTTAACACTACCGACTTCAGGAATATCACCAACAGGCTTATTGACACTTGGTTTTTTTGGTGAAAAAGTTTTGAATAGAAGCTTGCCTCTTCATTACGACTGTGGTTCGCTTACCGTCAACTTCAATACATATTTTGTTGGAAATTTGGAAAAAGTATCTCATTTATTGAAGACAAAAGTCTATTAACAGACTGTCAAAAATGATGGCGAACATGGAAGTGGTGGGAGCCACTGTTCGTCTGCCGAGATTACACGAGAAGAAGTCAAAAGCATGTACTGCCGATATGATCGACACACACCCGAGCATTTTCTGCAAGATGACATTATTTTGCAGTTTTAGTGACGTATTTGTCTTTTGATATTTCCTTCAAAGTTACAAGATGAGTATCGTTACTGTTGGTGTGTCTTTGTTTTCGCTCTGAGATATTTTGATTGTCCATCACTATTGAAAGGGGCCTTTTGTGCTTGTCAAACGTGGTCGAGTACTGCCCCAAATTGGTTATGAGGGGATTTGGTGATTTTCTAGCGACTCTGTAGAATGTTCTTGTTACTTTGAGGATTTGCTCCGAGAGTAACGGTATCCCTGCGGCTTCATGCAAGGGGGCTGTTGGGAACCGGCATGGCACATGTAGCACACGCCGAAGTGTGCGGTTTTGCATTATTTGCAGTAGTTTGATAATGGTCTTGAACACATTCCCCCACACTTGGCAAGCGTACTCAAGGATTGGGCGCACAAGACTGCAAAATATGTTAACGCCGGTCTGGCTGAGAAGGCACTATCCCTGTTCAACAGGGGTCAGAGTTCTTGAAGCCTAGTTGCCACTTTCCTTCTTACCCGTTGCGTGTATCTTTGCCACGTCAGGCGAGAGTGAAGGACTACGCCGAGGTATTTTACTGTAGGTGACGATACGATATCTTTCCCGTTGAGGTGCAGGTTTGGTGTATGGTTTCTCTCCCGATCACGCATCCCCGGGTGTCTCGTGAATAATATTGCCTGCATCTTGATGGTGTCGAGCAAAATCCTCCATCTCCTGGCCCAAGCTTCCGTTTGTTGAAGGACCTGCTGGAGCCTCCTAATTGCTGCGACCTTGCACCTGTGTGTGGTCAAGAATGCCGTGTTGTCGGCATAGAGGGTTGTGCATAATGTGGCAGGGGCTGGTATGTCGGCAGTGTATAGGTCGTTAATACTGGGCCGAGTACCAACCCCTGTGGAACACTGGAGTTGATGGGTCTACGAGATGAGATGTCGCTGCCGACTCATACTTGGAAGGATCTCCCAGAAATGTAGCTTTTGATGCGCTTTACTAGAGAGCCGGGGATACCCTGTGTGTAAAGCTTGAATAACAGCCCACTGTGCCAAACTGAATTGAACGCACACATCCAGAAGAACCAGTGGACAATAACCTCTGTGGTTATAGGCTGCAGTCGCATGCTCGACGATTCTCAGGATTCGCCGTGTTGCCGAGTGTCCCTTTTGGAATCCAAACTGATAATCAGGGATTATATGTTCCCTGTTAATGTGGGCCTCCAGTCTCTTGAGTACAAGTCGTTCTAATACCGTACTAATAGATGGAAGCAAACAGATTGGTAGATAATTTTGGGGGTAGAGAGTGATTTCTCCGGCTTTGGTACTGCAACCACTGTGGCCCGTTTCCAACAGCAAGGGTAGAGCTGGCTGCTTAGGATAATGTTGAATATATCAGTGATGTGTTCGACGGCTTACTGGGGAAGATTTTTCAATAGTTGGTTACTAATGTTGTCGATCCCAGGAGCATTCCTAGGATGAAGCCGGATTATAATGCTGCAAACTTCTTCGGGTGTTATTTCGTCTATGGTGTAGTCTTCGTCATCAACTTAGAGGAATCTGTCCAGTCGACAACCGATGTCCGCAACTTCATCCTCATCATAGTCCTGAGCGTGCCAGAATAGCCGCTCAAAATGATCGGCCAGTGCATTTGCCTCGTCCTGGTCGCTAAACACAATGCCCCTTTCACCGTGCAGTGGTGCGATTTTTGTTTTCCTCTTAGTGAAACACCTTGTTTCTTTTCATAAGGTACCTTCACTAATTTGGAAGGTGGCTAATTGTGCGGACCACCCTCTGTTGCGGTGATCTTGGATCGCTGCCTTCAGATCTCACTGTAGCCGATTGAGTAGGCACCTGGTGTAGGGACGTCTGGTTAGGTGCCATTCTCTGGCAACCCTGTTTTTGTGTCAGATCTGCGTCAACAGGTGTGGAGGTAGTTGGCATGATTGACTTCTGTCGACCGCTGGAGGCGTGGCTCTGTTTGCAGCGTCTAAGATCGTTTTGGAGACATGTTTGATCGCGGACTCGGGGTTCATGGCATCAATAGGTCGCAGTCTTAACATGGATTCCACTACATCTGCCCGGAGGCTGTCCCAGTTGGTTGATTTGTAATTGGGAGGATTTTTAGTGAATGGTCTCCAGGGGCCAAGGTTGATTTCAATTATGACCGGCGAGTGGTCTGAGGATAGCTGATTCATCGTGGTGGCGGAGACGAATCCAGTGATTCCTCGACTCATAACGATGTCCAGGACGACTGGTCTACCACCATTCCAAGGAAGATGCGTCGGCAGCTCTGGTCCCCAGACGAGTAGGTTGTGCCGACGTGCAATTCTGTTTAGTTGCTTCCCTGCAGTGTTGGTCACTCTGAAGTTCCAGTCAATGTGTTTAGAATTTAAGTCTCTCCCGATGAGGAGTTTGCCTCGAAAGTTGCACACTGCCTCTGGCTGTTTGTCGATCTTGTCGGTAGCAACAGTAGTTGGCCACTGTGGCTCGGAGGCCCTGTTTGAGATGTGTCTCAGACACGAAGCATATGTCTATATCCTCGTTGCGTAGGAATTGTCTGAGCTCACCAATTTGAGAGTGGATGCCGTCAGCATTCCAAATGCACATGGTTAGTCCTTGTATATGCGTTCTAGCCATTATGGGTAGGAAGGTTTCCAGGGTTGTGTTCCTCTGTTCTTGGTTGACGATGTTGCTTTCTTTAGGGCAGCTTGTGCTTCAAGGCTGGGGAGTCCTGACGCCTTCTTTGTGGCTTTCATGTTCTTGCTGGATGTCGATAGTTGATAAACCAGGTCGCTGATTTTTGCGTTGGCTCCTCTCGCTTCGTTTTTCAGCTGTTAGACTTCCCTGCAAGTAGCGGGGACTAGGGATTGCAATCCAGGAAAGCAGGATCCCGCAATCCGCAAAATGCGGCGAAGACATGTGTCAGTCTGCATGAGTCGCTGTGCCACTAGGTCTCTATCGGGTGTATTGCACTGTACCCATAAAAACAATTCTTGTAAAAATGGCCAAGTCGCGTGCTTGTGCACTGCCAAAAAATTATGAGATCTTGTTCTGAGCCAAGTCTACACTTTAAAGAGTATATTCACCTCACTTTGTGAAATAGAATGCTTTCTCTCGGTGTTATGGAACGTTTATTAACAATAATAATAATAAAAAACTCTGGTAACTTGGCGTTATGCATACCATATTTTTAAATTGATGTGATGTATTTTAATGCACATAAAATGACCTAAGAATGAATATTTTCCATTTTTGATTATTTATTTAAAATTTGGTTTAGATTTAAAAATAAAAATGTTAAACCTCGAAATATAACTTAAAACATGCTAAAAAAAATTAATGTCATTTTGCCAATTACAATATTGTTAACTGTTAATTTTTATCATTTAACATTAAAATTGATTTATTAATTTAATAACAGATTTTTAATATTTAATTTATTAACGCTTTAAATAACTATGTTTTAAATATATGCATTAATAAACTGTTGGCGCCAATCCCGTGGGATTTGTGCAAATTCCGCAAGAATCCCACGGGATTGAAAACACTGCTGGATTGCAATCCATAGCGTGAACGTACTTTTCTTAGTAGCCCGGTTGTCGGATAGTCCTTGGGTAGGCTGGGTCATCGACAGCTGAGCATGAATATTTCCATCAGTCACTGGTCAGTGAAAGTTAGCGGAGTCATCATCTGCGGTGACTGTGGTTTTCCAATTGTGTTCGTAGCGTGATCCATTTCAGTTTCAAATGTAGTCAACAAGTCCGTGATTTCTGTTGGTAGATTCGCCAACGCGAGTGTGCTCGCAGAAGCATGGTGGTTATTTTCCTGTTCAGAGTCCGGTGTACGTTGCCTGGTCGTCGTTACAGACTCAGCTGTCGCCGGCAAGGCTGAGTGCGTTGGGACACTCGGCCCGTCTGGCGCAGCGAGATCTTTCCTTGTTGCACATGCTCTCTCTAACGATGTCAACTCGGAACTGACTGCCGATATGATCAAGAATACGGACATATAAGCAGACGGCGCATTAACTCACTTGCGACTAATCTTTCGGAACTGAAAAAGACGACGTGCAGCGGAACACGAGAGAACTATACACGCACTATTCGGTTCGGTGGGCGATTCAAACGAATTTTTGCGCGTGTCTGATGAATATCTTAACAGTATACATTAAAAAAATATAAGTAATAATACATTTTACTTATTTCGCACATGATTCATTACAATAATTCAGATTATGGTACTTAATTTTTTTTATATATATTTATAATTTCGGGGGGGGGGGGGACAGGACCCCTGCCTGGGCTCCCCCTTTATATACGGTAGTACACTCACTCGTATAGTGGCGTGTACTACATTTTATTTGAGGCAGCGTGAAAGACATTGTGTATATCGCCGAGCGGGGTGACAGGGAGTGGACAATGTTGCATCCCTGGAATTCCAGAGTTGTAAGGCCGTCATCCTCCCAAATCAGCGAGCATAGTGAATTGACATTTTGTTTATGCGTGTGGGATGTGACTTGAACAGCCAGTTGAAAATAAGTTAATATTTCAAAATACTTAAACGGTTGTTACAATTTTCCTTTTATGTATCGACGATGTGGAATAGCCTGAGAGAATGGGGCGATTCCGCAGATGAATGGCGGCACAGGTGGAGGGGATACAACGAACGGACTGCCCAGATTTGCCAGAACACGGGTCTCCAGGACTCGCCACGCAGACTCGTTATCGGCATGTGGAGGAAGACGGATGCCGAGACCAAAGTGACGAGTGTGTTGAGGGGAAGTGTTTCTTTTTTTTCTCTCGTACTCCAGAGGAGTAACAGTAGTGTGAGTGAGGCCTCTTTTTTTGTGGTTCCGGCTGGAGTATGCAACCAGTTATCACATTCAAGGCGAGGAGTAAAACGGTAATACTCCGAACATTTTGTTTTTGACTACGTCCACACTGCATACTATTTTATACCCGTAAACGCCTTTTAGCTAACGCTATTAAAGTAACTCTGCTTGAACAAATATTGAACTGAGTTTAGTCGGCGCAGCAACAATAAGAAAAGTACTGTTTCCTTTATTGGTTCATGCTTTCCGTTTTTGAGCAATTAAATGATTTTGTGATTTTTATTGTAATATTTTGTGGGAGCCTTATCTATTATAAATACACTAATTTTGTCAATTTGTTGCGATGTTAATAATTAGATAAAATAAATGTCTGATTTCAGTGTTTTCAAACAACAAAACTTTTATTGTATTGCATTTATGAAGGATCTAAAATCATAGTTTTTGAAAGCACCCTTTGATAAGGATAACTAGAATTGAGAAATTAATAAGAAGTTGCATTAATAAAATTCATAAGAATAATCATAAAATGTATTTCAATACGCCCTTGGATCAAATAGTCCGTTTAGCAACCCCACAGTAGTGGTTAGCATAGCTGACCAATCGGTTCGACTTGTTTTAGATGTGAGGATCTTAAAATTCATAAGAATAATCATAAAAGGTATTTCAATACGCCCTTGGATCAAATGGTCCGTTTAGCAACCCCACAGTAGTGGTTAGCATAGCTGACCAATCGGTCGACTTGTTTTAGATGTGAGGATCTTAAAATTCTGGTAACAGAAAGAGACCACCCTCCACCCATAGACAAATTACTACAGAAACTTGGAGGAAAAAGGTTCCTAACTTTTTTGGACCTTACGGCATCTTACTGGCAGATACCAATAGCGGAACCATCACGGAAATATCCAGCATTCCTGTGTGAAGGCCTAGTTACCATTTCTGAGTTCTGCCTTTCAGACTGAACAACGCAGTGGCAAATTTTATGGGAACTTTAGATCTAGACCTTGGCAAAGATCTACTGAGCAAAGTATTTATCTATGTGGATGATATATTGATTGCTAATGAGACAATTACAGAATATTCACGAACTTTGAAGGAAGTTTTGACCGCTTTAAGAAGAGGTTGAAGAAATGTGTATTCTTGACAAGTAAAAATGGATTTTTTGGTCATACGATTACCCCTACTGGGATCACCCCGAATGAGGAAAAACTTAAGGCAACCAGAGAGCTTCCAAGACCTCAAAATAAAGAGCAATAAATAAGTTTTTCAGGGTTTTGAAACTATGATCATAAATATGTTAGTTGCCAAATACTCAAACAGTCCTCACTCTGAAAAATTAAAAAAGAAAAATTCGCACTGGCATTGGAATTAACAATGTGAAAGTGACTTTCAAGAGGTAAAAAACACCTTGCTTCAGAAAGTGAATTTATATGCTCCAAATTGAGATCTACCTTTCTCTGTACAGACAGATAGCTCAGATTATGGACTTGGGGCTGAAATTTTTCAAGATATAGAAGAAAATGGGGAGTTAGTAAATAGACATCATGCCTTTGCCAGTCGGGTGCTAAACAAGTCAGATCGTAATTACTGTGTTACTCAAAAGGAAGCACCCGCTATAGTTTGGATTTTCCAAAAGTTCAGACATCTCCTATTAGGTCAACAAATCATCGTTTACACTGATCACAAGGCACTTCCTTTTCTGATGAAATGTAAACCGGTTCACGATAGACTGGCTAGATAGGTATTGTAATTACAAGAATTTAAATTTGAAATTAGATATATACATGGAGAAGACAACTGTCTGGCTAATGCCTTCTCACGAATGCCCCTAGGATTAGAGAATATTGAATCAACCACTTCGGGAATGAAGGAGCCACAGATATTTTATATTAAAGGTGTAACAGGAGAAAAGGAGGCGAGATACTGCTTGCAATTCATACAGTAAGAGCAAGAAAAAGATAGTGTAATACAAGAGATTATACATGAACTAAAGGATGATAAGGCAAACCATAAATTAAAACAATTTTATTCAATAACTGATGGATTTTTTTTTTTTTTAAGGAACCATTCAGATAGTGAAGAATGGATGATATGGGTACCTGAAAATTAGGTCAATTATTTCATCCTACATCATTTTAGCTATGGTCACTATGGCACAAATAAATGCCATAAAATTATGAAAGAAACACTGTACTTTCCAAATATGGCCCGGAGAATACAAACAGTAATTACCAATTGCGAGTTATGTCAAAAAGTTAAGGCCGACATCATTAAGCATGCTGGAGAAATGCAATAAGTGTTACCAAATGAACCCAATGAACTAGTTGCCCTAGTCATTTCTGGTCCACTAGCAATGTCTTGTGGGGGTGTAACACAAATATATGTCATAGTAGATGTTTTTTCTATATATGTGTGAAACTAGCAGTTACCGCGACTTCGTCTGCATTGAAGAGCGATGGATGTAATATAAGATTTTCTTGAGAGGTCTGGTTGCTCAGTGGTTAGGGCATCCAACTGGATATGGAAAGTCCTCAGATTAAATCCCAGTCTCGGCAAGGATTTTTATAGGTCCTTAGCTCGACCTTCACCTCTGGTACAGGTTGTTGTGTGATGTAAAGTACGCCAGAACGCTGACGTTGGTCTGATTCCACATTGAACTGTAGGTCCTCCATGCCCCGTAGGATTACTGGTTTAAGCGGCTATGAAAAAGGTTGATAGCGCAGACGTAAAGAACATACAATTTATTTTAGAGCTATTTTTATTAGTAATAGTAGTAATAAATATTGCAATAAAATAACAAAAATTTATTTATGATCCACAACAACTTGATCGAATTTTTAAAACAATAAAAATTATTCTGTATTTTCAGTTTAATACATCGGTATAAACAATATTGTAGGACTTGTTGTTTTCTGAAAAAACGTAATTTTTTTGCACTTGATACCCGTCAGAAGGCAACATATAATTGACGATGGGAAAAGCATGGAGTATCCAAATGTATTCTCCCCACTTTTAACGTTTGACCCCGCTATTTATTAATTGTCACTGAAAATGCAATTTTTAATGGGAACTGTAACCTTTTAAATTGAAAGGGAATATTACTGTGAATAATTGGGATACATGGAATTAAAATGGCTTTCCCCTTAGATGCACCGGTAAGAATTGTTGTCTTCACAATGTTTCTTCCGAGTAATCTGGTGCCATTGCACAGTCTGGGTGTGTGGGGGGGGGGGGGAGGGAGTCGAGATTACGCATCAGGAGAACTGCAGTGCCAACCTTAAGTTCGAGTTTGTGGGACGGCACCCCAGATAACTCAAAGGGATTTAAAAACTCGACGGGGTAGGTAGCAGCATCGTCAGTTGACATTACTGTATCGATGGAAGAGTATGTTGTCACTTCCCCGGCTACTTTCTCTAAAAAAAAATTTTTTATTTATTTTAGGTCCAGTGTAATTTTTGGGGGCAAGTATTGTCCTCTCACATAACCAATTTTCGTCATTGATATTTAGTTGTATGCTAGGAAAAGCATTAGTAATTAGCTTGCATTTGTTCAGGCGTTTCGGCAACTCGTTGCCATGCCAAATACGAGGCGTGTTGTTGTTGCCGTCTTTTTGTTTGCTTCGGTGTTTCAGCAGCTCTTTAGATCAATTGCCGTTCAGCTTGCTCTTACATTGATGGAATCTACTAAACATAAAAAATACTAACATTCAAAGAGCACATAAATACCTAAGTGGCCAAAGGATGATCATTTCCATTCAAAAAAAACAATTATCTGCTTAACGTCTCTCTAACAGTTAGGTCTTTAGAAACGGGAAAGGATTGGGGCAAGGAATGGGAAGGAATTCGGCCATACTTTTTGAAGGAAGCTTCTGGGCATTTGCCCGGAGTGATTTGGGAACCCATGGAAAACCCAAATATGGATAAAAAAAAATTGCGAAACTAAAAATGAATATTTTGATTTGCACTGAATATCTGAAAATTACTGATTTTTTTTTTTTAAGTGTAATTATTTTTTCTTTGAATATTTATTATGTTTTGAGGATATATCTATCGGTTCCATCAATTAATTCTGCTTTAAAACAGAAATTAACGTATTATAGTATAACTGATTCGTTTATTCATAATGATCAGTGTTAATGTTGCTTTCTCTATCTGTGGAAACAGTTGATTGCCTGTAGACCAGATTACTATAGTTCATTCGTTTCGATCCATTAATTCTGCGCTAAAATATAAATTTAAGTGATTCTTTCTTCATAATTGGTTTCTCAAGCTGCAAATAGAATTGAATGTCTACCGGCAAATTACCACCCTGCTTGTCTGGCAGTCTACTGTGTGAATAAAACATTTATAAATTTCAAAAATTTACTTCGGACAATGCCACGTGTTCTGCTAAATCATCCAAGCTTATTACAGATCTTTTGATACAATATCGGTACAGAGCAATACGTGACGTCACTAAAATGGCACTCATGAAAGAAGATTCATTAACTAATAATGTTTCAGTTCACATTTTGGACCAGGCTGCATTTCAACCAAGTCATAAACTCTGCTAATATTATCACTAGAAAATTAAAGCGTCTATCAATCGCGCATTAATACATTCACTATATTGCCTGTTAGTGACATAACGAATAGTGAAATAAACTTGACTCATTATTTCAGATCACAATACTAAATGAATCCAAATAATGACACAGACAATGTGGCACTTACTGAATACATCTGAAACTACATTCAACCGCATGTATGTTGTCAGCATCATGACAATTATTGCAGTAACTTAATTTAAAAAATTATACTAAAATACTTGTAACTTACAGTGTACAATGCAAAATCCATAATTATCAACAACCCTAACACAACTTTCGTTAATGTTGCTGGTCAAGTTTACATCGTGATAAAATGACTGTTACTGCTCGTGATTTAGTAAAGTGAATACTGAAATTGTGATAATTAATGCTACACTAATTAGGAATCTTGATATAGAAAATTCTGTTACTACTTGAAATGCAGTTCCAATGCATTTAATGTGTTGAGGTGTGTTCGTACAGTCTGATTTTGTAGTGGCAATATTGGCAGAGATAGTGGTTAGGTTGAATTGCTGCCTGGATCAGAATGTTTTTGTTGCAGCATAAGACAGAAGGAATTTAGTTATTATTACTAATAAATAAGCATCTTTCATAAGCTTCGTGTAAATGAGGTGTATTGTGTTGTAAAGAACTTCCAATATTGCTTTCATGAAACAATAAGTTTCTACATTAGGTAGTTGAATACATTCTTTTTAAGTGAGGATTTAATTGATATTTGCAGAATATTGAACAGTAAGTAAAAAGCACTGTTTCGTGAATCATAGTCTACTATTTGTGCTACCAAAATTTTGAAAAAAAAAATGGAGTTAGTTTTTAAATTTTGGCACAAATAATTTGTAGTATTACAGAGACTGTATAGCAGCAAAAAAGAACACACACAGGAAATAAATTGAACCGAGATAAAATCAGTTACATTTTTTATAATTAGAACGACATTTCAAGCACGACCATTTTGCACTCTTAGTGAACCGACTTTCGTGCTGGAATACTCACAGCATTTTACATTTTTTTGCCCAAGCTTTGATTTTTCACATATATTATGAAGCATATATTAGGAACGAAATTATGGTGTAATATTGTCATACTATTTTATGTATGAAACTGAAGACATCTCTTTGCGAACTTACCAACAGTATCAACAATTTGTAATTTATTTTTTTAATTTAAATTTAAGGTTAAGAACAGATTTATATTTCCTGCTTCCAGACTATTATTTGTCAAGTGCATCGGTTTTATGGTTTTTAAACTGAACACAAACTTGCATATGTCACAAAGTTTTTGCTTTTATTTCTGAAAAGTAGTGTTTGGAATTTACATAAAAAAACAAAGAGTAAATGTGGTACTGCTATCTATGAAGCAGGAAACTCTTTATTGTTTGCGAATCCTAGGTCACTTCCCACACCATTAACTATCTTCATAACAAATTTCATTTAAATATGTTGAGTTATTAGGGCGTGATTGATGCCAGAAGTAAATCCAAACATACATCTAAACTTTCTAATTTATGTAGATATAGATTATATCCACTAAAAAAGGTACTGCCAAAGTGATTTGTTCCAAGGTAATCAATGACTACATTCCTCATATAGGCAAACCAAAAAAGGTATTGACAGACAATGGAACCCAGTTCGTAAGCAAGGTATGGCCCGAGTTTTTTAGAATTTAGTTACTGAAACAATTAAAACTTCTATCTACCACCCACAACGATATGCAGTAGAAAGGGTTATGAAGGAATTAGGGCTCTGGTTTAGAACATACTGCCATGAGCACCCTAAGAGATAGGCACATGAAGTAGATGCTATAGAAGACATTATTAACACCACCCCTCACACCTCTACTTCGGTAATACCTTCTGAACTCGTGTTCAGAAAGGAACCTTTTTTTATCTGCTTAACGTCTCTCTAACAGCGAGGTTTTTAGAGACGGAAAAGGATGGGGGCAAGGAATGGGAAGGAATTCGGCCATGGCCTTTTGAAGGAAGCATCCCGGCATTTGCCTGGAGTGATTTGGAAAACCATGGAAAACTCAAATCTGGATGCCCGGATGGGGATTCGAACCGCCGTCCTCCCGAATGCGAGGCCAGAACGCTGGCCGTTACACCACCACGCTCGGTAGAAAGAAACCTCCTTGTATTGTGTACGAATTCACTCAATTTCAACTGCCGCATATAGCTACTCAGACAAAATGTAAGTAATTGAAGAAATGTGCAGACAGGAAAAAAACAAATGATGCACGCACAAAACCCACAGTATATGAAATTTGGGATTTAGTACTAGTCCAAACTCATTGTAAATCCTCAGTAATAAACAACAAGATCAAGAAATTTAAATTTTTATATGAAGAAGTAATTGCCCATCAACACAGTCAGTCATACATTCATTAGAATAATGGACAACGATGGTCCCAATACACTACCCTGTGGCACTCCCATATATACTTCCACCTCTTTCAATAATGTATTTCCTACTCTAAAATTTTGTTTTCTGGCTTTTAAGAATTCCTCTACCCAGCAAGTAACTTTTTCATTCAATCCAATAGATTTCAGTTTATTTAAAACAATTTTATGGCTCAATCTGTCAAATGCCTTAGAAAGATTTAGTGCCACACTATCAACTTGGCCTCCCCTGTCCAATTCATCTGAAATATCTTGCATATAGCCCACCATCTGAGATTCGCATGAATATCCTTGTCTAAAGCCATGCTATCGATCTGAAAAAAAGTTTCTTTCCTCACAGACATTTCTGGTGTAGTTGCATATCAATCTCTCCATTATTTTGCCTATCACTGATGTCAAACTAATTGGCCTGTAATTTTCAACCCTATTTGTAACACCTCCTTTATGAATCAGTACTACTATTGCTATTTTCCAATCCTGTGGCAAGCAGCAAGACTCCAAACTAATTTTAAATAAAATTTCAAGTAAGGTACAATATCTTATCCCACAATCTTGAACAAATCTATAGTAATACTATCTACACCAGCCCCTTTATGGCTTCTTAGTTTTCTGAGTTCCTTCATCGTTCCTCAATTATACTTTTAGGGAGACTTTCCTCCGATTCATTCCCTCCCATCACAGGATGGTTATCCCTAGTTGTCTCACTAAACCGGTCACTCAATATCTCTGCAATTTTAAAATCATCAGTGACTTCAACTCCGTTCTTATCTACAATAGTCTGAATACCTTCCCTTCAGTTTTCTAATATAGCTATAGAAATTTCCAGATGCATCGTTCAGCGGTCCTCCTGCACCAACAATATTCTTCATAAACCCATCCTTTGCTTCTGTCTTTTCTCTTATTAATTGCTTGCTTAGTTGTTTTAAGTATTCCCTATTGGCTTCCTGTCTCTTAACTCTGTTGTGTTCCTGTCTCACTAATATTACAGCTACTAACTGAATCACTGTTCTACATTTATGGTGAGGATACAGTGATTGGGATCTTTTTTTGCTACAGACCTGACACCTTATTGAGATCATTAGAGGTGGGAGAGGATAGGAGACAAAGAAATAGAAGGAAGTTAGCCCTGGAATTTTGATGGAACCATCCTCGCACTCACATGGAGTGATTTGGGGAAACCTTAGAAAACCAAAATTTGGATGGCAATTCTGACTCATATCCTTCCAAATGAGAGGCAAAGCATTACCGCTCTCCTGCACAGATATGAACCCCATCCAACATTGCAGAAGACATGAAATTTTAAACTAATGGTATAGTTACTAATAGATCCATTGTTTCACTAAAACTTATAATTAACAGTCAGCCACTCTTAACTTCTGCCAGTTGGTTGTTTATTTCTTTTATTCCAAGCTACTGGGTACCAAAAAATGTAATTTAATACGAATTCTAATGAGATTAGATGATCAGTTACAGCAACAATGGAGTGGGGAAAATGTCATGAGGTGATGTTAATATTGAAATGAAAGATAAATAAATGTAACATTCACAAAAATTATGAATGGAGGGCTATGGTGACAAAACGCAATATTTTGGACAATATCCTTATTCATGAATAAGGGCATTGCTCGAAATATTGTGTTCCTTGTGTTTGGGTACTATTACTACAAGTTTTTTGTTTACAAACGTTTCTTGGGAAACAAACCGAGTAATATCATTATTGATGCACAATATTTTGGCAACTTTATTCTCCGTCGCCATCTTCAGGTGCAGTTGTAAGTCTTGAAGTCTGCCTTGAAGTCAGCCTTGAGCATGTTGTTTGAAAACTGGCATGGCAACAACAGACGTTGTTAAGTTGCCTAGCAGCATCTCAGACGTCATTAGACGCCCGTGGAACACAAAAAGCAGAGCGTTGGTGACGAGCAGCCTCAATAACAGGAATCCATGCATCACTTAGCTGGAACCCACAATCCTGTTAACCAAATCAGACGCAAGGCGAATTTCAAATGCTTCTTTAATGACGCTGTCCCAGAAGCCTCTTGCATGTGTCAGCACCTTAGTCGCTTCGAAATCGAAACCATGTCCTTCTGCCAAACTATGTTCCGCCACTGCTGATTTGTCTTTTTTGCCCATGTTGAGGAGAAAGTATTGGAAAGTTACCCCATGAAGCCCAGTGCCTTCTTTCGGTACGTGGATGACACATTTGTTGTTTGGCCCCAAGGTAGAGACAACCTAGATAAGTTTCTCCTTCACTTGAACAGTGTCAACAAAAACATCCAGTTCACGATGGAGGTTGAAAAGGAAGGCTGCCTGCCCTTTTTAGACATTCTGATTATAAAGAAAGCCGATGGAACTTTAGGACACACGGTGTATAGGAAGTCAATACACACGGACCTGTATCTACCCGCGCACAGTCATCATCATCCAGCACAGCGCAATACAGTACTAACTACTCTTGTCCACAGAGTGCGGGCAATATGTGATAAAGACAGCCTTCCTAGTGACTTAAAACATCTACGTGATGCCTTCAGAAAGAATGGGTACAATGAACATCAGATACAGCTGGCATTCCGGGAAATGAAACGCAGGCCTAATAAACACGATAATGGTCCACACGATAAATTAGCTTTCTTGCCGTATTATGGCGCCACAACATATAGGGTCGGAAGAGTCCTGGTAAGAAATGGCATTAAGACCATTTTCCTACCACCACCAAAACTGAGAAACATTTTGCGCTCTCCAAAAGATGACCTTGCCCTTCGTACACCCGGAGTTTACTGCATCCCATGTGAATGTGGAAAGAAATACATCGGCCAGACGATACGGTGCGTACAACAACGTTGTTTGGAACACACCCGACATGTTCGCCTGGGGCAAAAAGACAAATCAGCAGTGGCGGAACATAGTTTGGCAGAAGGACATGGTTTCAATTTCGAAACGACTAAGGTGCTTCCACATGCGAGAGGCTTCTGGGACAGCGTCATTAAATAAGCATTTGAAATTCGCCTCACGTCTGATTTGGTTAACAGGGATTGTGGGTTCCAGCTAAGTGATGCATGGATTCCTGTTATTGAGGCTGCTCTTCACCAACGCTCTGCTTTTTGCATTCCGCGGGCGTCTAATGACGTCTGAGATGCTGCTAGGCAACATAACAACGTCTGTCGTTGCCTTTCCAGTTTTCAAATAACACGCTCAAGGCTGACTTCAAGACTTACAACTGCACCTGAAGATGGCGACGGAGAATAAAGTCGCCAAAATATTGTGTATCAATAATGATATTACTCAGTTTGTTTACCGAGAAACGTTTATAAATAAACAACGCCGAGAAAAATTGCATTCATTTATAAGTTTTTTGTTGTTGTTATCACAGCCCCCCCCCCCCCTTAAAAATCTGTGTGTTGGTTTTATTCATCTTTCAATTCCATATTAAATAATGAGGTAATCCCTCAAACAACTGAAACTATCATAATAATATTTAAGTTAAAATATTCCAAAATGAGAACGTATTTGTTGGACTTTCTTGGGTGCCTCAGCAGTAGATGAAAGGAAAGCAATATAAATTATTATTGCACTATTATTAGTGCATTTAGTGATTGCTAATCCACAAACAAGAACTGAAAGCCTTGCCTTTGTTAGGCAGTTTCACCTCAGACTAACAGTTCAAAATGAACTTAGGACCATTTAACTTCGGCAACTTCCATGCTCTCAATTGCCTACAGTACTACTGTACTCAGTTCAGTTAGCAGAGAATCATTGCTATGCTCCCACAAAGTTAAATGCCAGTGTACATAATCATTTATTTCTATGAAATGTGTAATACACATTCCTTAGTACAAGGGTTAGTACTTAATTAAAAAACATTACAAGTATCAAATTGTGCTCAGTCCACTGGGAAAGTTCCCAAACAACTAATTACGTCAAGACAATCAAAAGTAAAATTCCATCTAATCATCATATTATTTATTATTCACATGGACATACATTATTATTTTCTTAAGGCCTTTTGCATGATTGACATTGAGGTCAGCAGAGGCAGGAAAGGACTGGGGGGCAGGAAATGATCTTTTGAGGCAAACATCCCAGCATTTCCCTTCAAATGCTGGGATGGTTATCTGGAGCAATTTCAGGAAACTATCTGGATGGAGATTCAAACCTAAGTCCTACTAGAGCATTACCGTTCACCCACCATGCAAAAGCCCATGATTATAGCTAAATATATATATATATATATATATATATATATATATATATATATTCACTAATTATGTGTATAAAATCTCGAGACCCACCTGCAGTAGATAATCTATATTCAATGGCTCGGGAACGAGGTCATTTTCTTCATGTATTTCTCCTTTTTTCTTTTTCTTCTTTTTTGATTTCAAATCTGTTTCATCAACAACGTAGTTAAGAGCTATTGTCCTAAAACCATCTGGAATAAGAGGGAAAAAAAGGTCTCAACTACTAATATTTATGAAAGTTAACAAGCCTTCAATTTTTTCTCATGACCATAAATATGAAGATATTTTTACAGAATATTTTCATTACAAACAAAAAAGAAATATTCATACAGTCTGTAAAGTTACAGTTGTTTATTTAGGGATTTATTTGAGCATTTTCTGAGCCGTATTAGGGTGTTTTAAGGTGACCTTACACGATCGCTCCATCCGTCCAAATGGAGCGATGTCACTTCATTATCGCGTAGTGTGTGGAGAAAATCATGTGAATGATGTGGAGTGTCAGGATTATATGGATATCCGATCAGTCCAATATCCATCAGTTTCGTCCATCATTGCATCAAGCCAACTGACGGTGTGTGGGGAAAACCACATGGAGCGACACCAAGCCATCACTCCAGTCGGCTTGTGTATGGCGAAACCGCAGTCCAAACTCTTCTCATTATGTCACCGACCACCAAACAGACAACATCAGTGCCTTGAGTGGACTATGCACCATTGTACCATTTATTTTTTGTTTTGAATCTGCTATAGAAATATTTGTTTTGCTACTAGTTAAATATTATTTTGAATGTAGAACTGAAAATAATACAGTTTTAAATATTATTAAGTAACAATTAGAGTGATTATTTTTTTTAAATAATAATGTCGTCTCAATAAGACTTTGTACTGGAGATTATTGAGAAGTATGACTTACCATGCTTGTAGGATCTCTAATCCTGAATACCATGACAAAATATAAATAAATGTGGCAATAGATCAATTGCTAATATTATTTAAAAATAAAGACATAAACGCCAACAGAGAAACCGTGTTGGAAAAAAAAAAAGAGAATTCTTTGCGGTCTTCTTTTTAAAAAGATCATAATATGATAAGATTAATTTTATATGAGCCTACTTGTTTAAATATGTTGTTTTACTACATTTGACGTACCTGTCACTATTTTCAGCCTGCTAAACTATTTCAATTTAATAAATCTGTTTTATAATCATTTTGTAGTATTTTTTTAAAAAAATTGTAATATCACAGAGCTTATTTTTCAAAATTTCGCACTTTTTTGGCGTTTATTTAATTCTCAGGATTTTTATTCAGTATTCGATAGTTTGAATATCCTTTAAAATTAATTAAAATTATTTAGTACTTGGCATAACTAGATTGTTGTATAGCAAATTGACAACCTATTGTTGCTTGCTTTGCCTCTTTTTTCATTGTCGTGGCTGACTGGTGTGGTGGAATGATCGTGTATGTGCTACGCTTTTGGATGTCATCCGCATGGATGTTGTCCATACGGATCACATCCAAATGGAGCGATCGTGTATGGCCACCTTTATAGTGCGGCACAACGATTTGAGGAAGGAACAAAGTTGCACCACTGATGCTTAGTGGAAGAACGACTCCTTGAGGAGGCATCGGCTGGATTGTGCCATAGTCAGAAAGTGTGAGATGTTTCTGCCTCCAGGAAAAGAAACCACAATCTTTAGCTGGTGTGAAGCACTGATTATCTCATTTGGTAACTGAAATCAGATCAACGTTTAATACGGAGTAAGTGACAATGAAAGTGAATTGTATCAAGTGTCCTAAGTCTTTGAGAAGGTTTAGTAAGGGCTCAGAATATTTTGTCTGCAGACCCAATACATTAACTTCTGTGTTTTATTGGTTTTGAAAGGGCAACAACAATATAAAGTGTTTGTAGGCCCATAGAAAACTGCCAAAGTAGAGACGATTCAGCCAAGTGATTTTAATATTACATTTGTGGAAGTTTCACGACCAGCGAAATAGATTTGCATGTAGGAGTTTTGTTTCAGTTGTGTAATAGGCTGGCATGGTTTCGAGGATACGTGTAGAGGAACTGGAATAAATTTGAAGGGAACAATCTCGCTTGAATAACTTAAAGCAAAAAATTTTCTGGGCCTTATTGTTGAGAACAGTACCTTATGGTAAATTTCAAATTTGTTATTAACTTTTAACTTTGTGGTGGCGTGAATCTTCTGATAATTCTTTCACGATAAGTACAAGGAGTATAAGTCACAATTTCTTGCTATCAATTTATTTTTACTATAAATTCATGTCTATCATGTGAATATATATATTAAAAGTACAAGTCAGTGCTGAGTATTATTCCTAACAATTCAACATTGAACCTACTAGTATAAATCAATTCGCAATTTTATCCAGTCTTTAAAAGTACAAGTCAAGCTATACAATGATAATTACTTATACTCCTTGTACTTATCACAATAGAATTTATCATTAAATATACATATCGGTCGGTGGCTTATTTGAAGAGAAAGGACAGTTTAAACAATATTGATTAAGCATCTGTGTTGCAGAGTTGAGAGCTGATGTTAATTTAGAGTTTCTGTTTTCAATTGTTTTTTCATTGATGAATATAAGTTAATACATTGACGATGTATCAGATATGCCAAGCCTCTTCACTGTCATCCGAAAGAGTGGCTTCTGCAGTTAACTTGGCGGCACCCAACAACAGAAGAAGACTGATGTGGAACAGAGTTTTTTTTCATGTCTACATCAGATGAATACTGGTTTTATTGATTGTAAAAACAGGTAAATTAATAAAAGTTTCTAAAATTTCCACATGTTTTTAATTTTCTGAATTTTCTTAATTATTTTGGGAATATTTTTAGAAAATTAATGGCTTTATGCAAAAATATAGATATTTTTCTCTCAATACATATCAATACTGCCTGTAAATATTGATACAGTATATTTTTTCATTTGCCCATCCCTACACTAGTCTACAACAAAATACACACTTATGCAGGTAAGTATGCTAAACAACATGTGAAACTATCATAAAACTGACCGAATTGACAGTTGACCTACTGTCAGCGCACAGTTGCTCTAAGTTAATTCAAACAGCATCACAGCACCCAGTAACTAGGGTACCAACTTTCCACCCATTCCCTGTCATAGAGTATTGTACTCTATTTCATATACAGGGCCGGATTAAAACAACGCGGGGCCATAAATAAAAAAAGAAAAAAAAAGAAGAAAGTTGCCCATCTAGGCTGACCAGGAGGCTCCTGAAAATCATAGGCACGTGGCCCGTCACATTTGCTAACTCCTGCTTTGTGGTTAATCTGGTACTGTTCACACAGATGTACTCTATATACCATAAAAGTATTAGAGTACTTTAAAATCCTTTTTTTAGCCAACACACATTCTCAACTGACTGGTTGACTTTTTACATACAAAAATACTGTCAGAACCAAACCTTGGGATTTGTCCATCACTTGGTCGCATTCAACCGAATAACCTGTATGCAGTGGACACGTAACAATGTCTTCTGTCTTGGTACTAGTCGGTCATATTCAGCCGCAGTCTGCTGGCCACTTTTTTAAAAAATAGTTTTTTGTTTTGCGGATAATGTCTCTGCCCTGCTGATGTTACTTGTGTACTGTGTTGTTTACACAGCTAAGCTATCAACCAATCAATATGAAAATTTTGTATGTTGTTGCAGCTTTAAATCCACACAAACTAAAAACTGCTATGGACCGTTTATATGAAGAAAATATACTGCTGAATGAGTTGCATGGGAAACACATTTATGATCAAAGTTACACTGATTTGCAAACTGCTCAAGAATGGCAGTATGTATTCAATAAATGTAAAGATTTTGCAAATATGTTTAAAATAATTTCTATTCTTTTTATCCATACAGATGCTGGCGAAGTGATTCGGTAGAATAAGTATTTGTTTAATGTGTCGAAAAGCAATAACAAATTTGTGTTCAAACCCAAACAGTAAAAGTTCTCTTTTTCTATGCTGCATACTCTATTTTTGATACACAAATGTATGCTTATTTTTACTAAAGAAGGTGAAAACCCTACCGGTGGAACAGATTCCGATTAGTTTGATTTAATTTTAATTTCCACTAAACTTCCATTTTAAAAGGTGCAGAAGCAGAAACGGAGCTTTGTTACATCCCTCATAAACAGTAACTTTTCCATACTGCAACTATTCTATTTTAAGGCACACTTTGCACCATCTTCAGTCAACTCTCCTAGATCAAAGAAAATATATATGCCCACAATTTAAAAGTTCCTTTCCCTTAATGGATGGTGTCAGAAATCCTAAAGGTAAATTCAAAAGACGTAGTGAACAAGAACTAATGATTGCTGCCAGAGAAAGTCAATGCAAGCAATAGGCCCATCTCCTCCCAAACAGTGGTACAGAAGAACCTTTAATAGGCAATTCGCCCCTTCAAAACTATCGCTATCTGCAGTGTTTAATTAAATTCTGCAACAGTGCTTATGACAGATTACCTAAGCATAGGTAAAATAAGGAAAGGTATTTTTTATAGGCACCAACAAAATACATTCCTGCAGTGAACTTAATTTTTCAATTACCTTCATCACTGCCGGTTATTATCAACATCATGATTAACTGGCCTGACAGCAGTTTATCAATATACCAACTTCTGCAATACCCATTATGTGAATTTTTACATTGATTTATTTGATTGTGTAAGATAAATGGTTCAGGTGGATAATGACAACAATGAAACTGCCATTAAGCACTGAAAATAAGGTAGAAGTGGGAAAATAATCCATCACTCATCACAGATGAGCACAGGATGGCCAAACGAACACTTTTCATGTGGTAGGCCTGGATGTGTACACCTCTTTCCACCTGCCACATGTCGCACTTCCTACATGAATACGGTTATTAACCAAAATATTGTGAAGTATAATTGTTTCTTTTTGTTTGTTTGGCCATCCAGCCATCATCTGTGGTAAGTGAAGTGTTATTTTCCCTATCCTATCTTATTTTCAGATAAACTGTTCTGCACAACTGACTACATTATGGATAAAATCAAGTACTAAATCAAGGTCATGATCATCTCTTTATCTTCCACATAAAACCACTATTTCTGTACCTATATCTACTTGAAGCCTAATTACTACTAAAAGTCTCAATTGCACACAGTACTCAGTTTATCCAACTCTTCAAATGACTCCCAACCCAGCTCTTTAATCACATCTGTAAGTAAATGTATTTTGAATTAGGTAGGATAGGGAAAAAATACCCATCATTTACCCCAGATGAAGGCAGGGTGAGAAGAACACGTAAGAAACACAAAAACAAGCAAATTGCACAATATTTCGGTATGAGCCATATATGAGTGGCGAGACAGAGGGCAGGGGGAAAGGTGTGGTCACATCCCGACCCACCACATGAATGAAACAAAGGCGGAAACACGGGGTGGGGGGGATAAGGTTGACCAGAGATAAAAGTGGAACAAAGTAATCTTTGTGTGTCACAATTCTAAAAGTTATTATTATAGTTTTATTTTGATCGGTTATAGGCGAAAATAAATGGACGTAGAATTTTTTTTTGCTGTCATCAGTCTTTAAACTGGTTTGATGCAATCTTCCATCCCTTCACTTATAATTCTAAACCTATCAAATTTTCGTAAGTAACTTCCCCATTCAAAATGAAAGTACATAAAATTTCCTACAAATTTCACATTTAAAGTATTTTTCTCGGAAGAAGCATATGGGCTCTAGTGCTGGTTGAAAATTGGCGTACTTTGCTTATCTCCACAAAAACGCACTTATTCCACTCCAGAACTCAAATTTATTATCAAAAGCTGTCAATATTAGAGATTTCCTGCTAGTTTTATGTTAAATATAATGTAGCCTAGTTTTAATTTTTTTTCTAAACTTTTTTTTTGTAAATAAAAAAATCAAAGAAGGTTGATGTTTACGGGTTCAGTTCCGAGGTCTAATTGTGGGGCTGTAACCACCTATTCTATTATTACATCAAACGTGTTTATTCAGTACCTTGATCTTCTTATATAACATACGACACCTTTATACTTTCGATAAGTTATCACAGAATATTTCATTCATTATTATTTAATCCTGTAAATGGGGAAACAATGATGAGCAGGCACGTGCACAGGTTGCTGAGAAGTGCCCACGAGGGGTCTTTCCCATTCATCTGCTCCATCAGTGAAGTATCTAGGAATTTTTCAAACCCGGGAAAAAACTAAGATTGCTGCCACCACCCTGAGATGGGCATGGAAGGAATACATTGGATTGTTGGTGGATGAAGAGCTAAGAAAGTTTCTGGGTTATGAACTTAGCCCCTACCCTGTCTCTCTTTTTGATGAGCATGGAACAAGGGAAGAAATAAAATGGAGCTTATACAGGGCTTTTGTGCAAACTGAACAGTCAGACTTGAGTAATATAAAATATGTTATTGACGGAGAATTTTTGATACATCAGGTCAAATGGCAACAAGGCCAAAGGTATGCAGAAATTTGCAGCAGTTATGTCTCTTATTAAGTCACACTATAAACCAAATGGCATTGTCATTTTCGATGGGTACGCTGACGAAGCTCATGAAAGTACCAAACGCATAGAAAGATTGAGAAGAGCGCACAAAAAAGAAAGTGCGGCAATATCATTTAGTGAATCGATGGTCCCCACTCTCACAGCAGAGATTTCTTGTAAACTCCAAAAACTAGAGCCGATTGATAAATATGATAATGGAAAAATTTGAGGACTCAAAAATTGTTTCACAACAAGCAGTGTAGGATGCTGATATCCTGATTATCACAACAGCACTAAAGCTGGCCTCTCTGAATGAATCTATGACAGTGGTTGGTGAAGATATCGATATTTTTTGTGATTTTGATTGGCCTGTGTAGCTATAACATAAAGAATATCTTATATTTTATGAAACCAGGAAAAGGAAAGGAATATCAGGCCATTTACAATCCTCATCTTACTGAAAAAAACCATATCAGACCATATATTGTTCCTGCACGCGATGAGTGATTGTGACACCACTTCTGCTTTGTTCAATCAGGGTAAATTGAAATTTCTAAAAGTCCTGCAGAAGAACAATAACTTGCTACGAGTTACTGATGCTTTCAAAGACTCTCATGAACATCAGGACGACATTGCCAAATCAGGAAACATGTTTCTCATGGATCTGTATGGGAAAGGATCAGAAGATAGCCTGAACGATTTAAGATTCAGGTAATACGTATCATCGTCGTACAAGAGCAAACTTAACTTTACCTCTTTACCCCCCACTGAAGCTGCTGCACGACAACATTCATTAAAAGTTTACTTTCAGGCGCAGCAGTGGTTATCCAGTCGAACCACTCTCGATGAGCAACAAAGAGACCCGAACGAATGAGGTTGGAAAAAAACATACCACTTAAGACCCTGCACCAGACTCAATACTCCGTTACATTTATTGCAAATGTAAAAAAGGCTGCCAACGAAATTGTTGATGCAGGAATGCAGACCTACATTGTTCCCCAATCTGCACATCATGGGAAGGTCTTTGTGAAAACGTCAAGCCTCCGGATGTCTGCATTGACATGGATGAAGAAGAGACGCAAGAAAGAAACTGAGAACAGACTGAAGAAGGACACTTACACGATGCGGAATGTATGTCTAATCTCACAATCTATTTCATAATCGTTCATCTCTCCTTGAGGTATGATGACAAGTTAATGTTTTTCTCACCACCTCTTTCATTTTCTAAATGTTCGCACCACGACGTTGTTAAAACAAATACCGGATCCTATGCCAATACCATCTGCCTTCAAAGAACATCAAATACTATCTTCTAAACGGCAAAGATTTATATAATGTTCATCGTAGTATGTAACACAATTCATTATTAAAACATTTGATAATTTTTACAGAATTTTGTTGGAATTTTTTAAAAAACACTTATTTAAATTTGAACAATTTCGGACGCCTATAAAAATTTTTAACATTATGTAATTTTGGAAAAATGACCTGTACCTTTATATAATATGTGATCTAAGTAAGATATGTATGGAGAACTGTGAGAAATTCTCTAATATTGACAGCCTTTTTAATAATAAATTTGAGTTTTGGAGTGAAATAAGTGAATTTTTGTGGAGATAAGCAAAATACGCCAATTTTCAACTAGTGTTTGAGCCCAAACGCTTCTTCCAAGAAAAAAACTGTAATGGTGAAATTTATAGGATATTTTATGTACTTTCATTTGGAAAATTAAGGGTATTTATGAATTGTTGATAAAATTAGAATTATAAGCAAAAAACCGCAAAAAAATAGATTTTTGGCCCTTTTTGCAATTTTTTCAATGTTCCGTCACAAAATTTTGTTAGCAAACCTGAGATTCGGATTCAGCACCCCAAAAAACATATAGAATCGAAGAAATCAAAACTACCCCAAAACTTTCCCGGTAAAAACACTATTTGACTGGACTACTTGTCTCTTCTTTCTGTAAGATTCTTCCACAAACTTCTTTCGTCACCCATCATTTCCAAAACTCGTTCATTTCTTACTTCATCAGTCAACTTAATTTTCAGCATTCTTCGGTAGCACCACATTTCAAATGCTGCAATTTTATTTCTTTCCAGTATTCCAAAAGTAGAGGTAGAAAGAAATATATATACACGGGTTGATTTTTAAGTAAGGGCCGTTCGCGCGTATAGTCCCGTAGTTCGCGCGGACGCCGCAACAATCCACCGCGCCACTTGCCGGCATCCTTCCCGTTCACACTGATGCCAGTTGCAGCTCTGTAGCTGACGTGTACGCATTGCTGTGCTACTTTATAATGTTTACGATTATTGAATCGCCTGCCGAGTGTAAGATACGGTCAGTGATACGTTTTTTGACCGCGAGAAGCCTATCAGCTGCAGAAATTCATCGTCAGTTAACAGAAGTCTATGGCTTGAATGCTAAGAGTGAAGGTAAAGTGCGTCAATGGGTGAGAGAGTTTAAAAATGGCCGTCAAAACGTCCATGACGAAGAACGCTCAGGCCGGCCCTCTGTGATCACTGATGATTTGGTGGCTGCAGTCGAAACAAAGATTCGTGAGGACAGAAGATTCACAATTTCCACTCTTTCTTTGGAATTTCCACAAGTTTCAAGATCGGTTTTGTACAAAATTGTGTCTGAAAACCTAAAGTTTAAGAAACTGTGTTCTCGGTGGGTACCCACACTCCTCACAGAGGACCACAAAGGGAAGAGATTTGCCACTTCATTGGACTTTTTAATTCGTTACGAGGAAGAAGGGGATGACATGTTGAGTCAAATTGTCACTGGAGATAAAACATGGGTATCCCATATCACTCCCGAAAGCAAGTGAAAATCGATGGAATGGCGACACAAACCTCACCCGTCAAGGTCAAAGCCAAACAGATGCTGTCAAAGCGCAAGATTATGGCAACTGTGTTCTGGGACCGGCGCGGTGTTTTGCTAGTGGACTTTATGCCACGAGGAACGACAATCAATTCAGTTGCCTACTGTGCAACTCTAAAGAAGCTCCGCAGAGCAATTCAAAACAAAAGGCGCGGCATGCTGACAAAAGGAGTTTTGCTCCTGCACGATAACGCTAGGCCTCACACCTCTCAAAAGACTCGGGATTTGATTGATTCTTTTGGCTGGGAAGTTTTGGACCATCCACCATACAGCCCCGACCTTGCTCCTAGCGATTTTCACCTTTTCCGGTACCTGAAACCCCATCTTGGCGGGCAGCGCTTCAATGACGACGATGAAGTGAAAGCGGCCGTGAACTCTTGGCTGTTAGAGCAGGCGGCCGAATTCTTTGAAGAGGGAATTAAAAACTTAGTTGTACGGTATGACAAGTGTTTAAATAAACAAGGCAACTATGTAGAAAAATAGGTTAAAGTGTGTAGAATCAGAAAATAAAAGTTTTTTACAACTCGCCTGCCTCCTACATTGGTCTCACCACTCAACAACTATCCTACAGGATGAATGGCCACAGGCAAAATGTTTATACTTCCAACCCAGACCATCCAGTGGCAATTGATGCCAACTTACATGATTCAAACAACCTCAACACCTGTTTCACAGTTAGAGCTGTTAGAGTTTTTCCCAACATGACCACCCCTTCACAACTTCACAGATGGGAACTAGCCTACCAACATATTCTTGACACCAGACACACCCCTGGCCTAAATCTACACTAAACCTTTCACTATCTTTAATTTCTTTTTACAGTCAGTTACTTATATATGTATATTTCATTTATTCAATATTATATTTATATATATATATATAATAGCACAGAAAGGTGCATGCAAAAACTTAGGAGAGCCTACGGTAGAATCTACAACATATATAATAAAAAATGTTTGTCCATATATACAAAAGTCAGACATTACAACACAGTTATCAAACCTGGAGCCCTGTACGCCAGCGAAACTTTAACACTACACAGGCAAGGTGACCTAGAAAGCATTTTGAAAGAACAATGCAAAATTGGCCCAGAACAAACAGATGACGGATATAGACTTAAATCTCAAAAGACAACAGAAACATTGTCAAACCTCACGGCAGACATCAGGAAACTAAGATTAAGATTTTATGGACATATCCACAGACTTCCAGCAACAAGACTGATTCATAAAATTGTGACGTACATAGAACAGCTAATATCTATGCCCTGGGTCCAGCAGATCAAAAAAGACCTGGAAAAAGCCCACATAAACTCATCAGAAAAAGTAGACAGACAAACATACAGAGAAAAAATTAAAAAATGGGAAGTACCACCAGAGAATGAAGTCATTAAGAGACCGAGGATGAAGTGGACTGAAGAAAGGAAGAGAATCCATGGAGAAAAAATGAAAGCTACATGGAAACTTAGAAAACTGAATCGTTAAGGCTTTGCGTGATCCAACAGGGTCCAATTGCAGATAATAAAATATATATATATATTTCTACCTCCATTAATTTTCGCCTATAACCGATCTAAATAAAATTATAATAGCAACTTTTTGAATTATGCTACACAAAGATTACTTTGTTCCACTTTTATCGCTGGTCAACCTAATCCCCCCACCCCATGCAATGCCACCGCCACCCCCACCCTGTGTTTCCGCCTATGTTTCATTCATTTGGCGTGTCGGGATGTGACCACATCTTTCCTCCTGCCATATGTCTCGCCTCTCACATGATTAAGGCTCATGCCGAAATATTGCACAATTTGGTTTGTTTTTGTGTTTTTACGTGTTCTTCTTGCCCTCCTTCCTTGATCTGTGGTAAAAGATGGGTATTTTTTCCTTATCCTATCTAATTCTTAATGCCCAACAGCAGTTTCTTTGTTTCCATTATCCAGTAAATGTATGTTATAACAATTCTCATAAAAAGAATGGTTGCCCTCCTTTGTACACCCTCCAACTCAGATAGGGCTGCGTGTAAGCATTTATAGCCTTGTTTTCTCATTTCACTGGTAATTTTCCATATATATAGAACTTTGAAGCCTTACCTCAATGTACTGCCCAACTGAGACTGTTACAAAATGATATTCATAGATATTTACATTTTATGCCTATAACAAGTAATTTCCCACTACCATTCAATCACAAAAAACTTTTTTTTTAATCTCAATAGCTAGCAAGTGCGAACTGGACATTCCATCGTAATATGCTCTCTCACACAATATTCGCATAAAAATTTTGTTATATAATGAAAAAAAGATCAATAGATTACACCAGTTTTCAGAAATTTGTTTATTTTGGACCCATTTAGTCTCTCATCAAGCTATCTTCAGTGATCCAAAGATTTAATTACAGCTGTGATAGCTGATCACCTATCAGCCACTTCCGATGTTGTAGATAACTTGAATAGTTTGAGGCATTTAATCACTTATGCTGTCACTAATTACATCATTTTTAGGCTGTCACATTTTATTTTACAATGACAATGCATTCTAGATGTCATTCACATATTTAAAATTTAATTCAACATCACACTCTGCGAGTTTGCAATAAAAGAAATGACAACCTATGTAAACTAAGACTAATATTACATTCAGCAGGCAAGATTTATGCAACATGACAAACAATCATTTACAATTTGACAAATTCCAAGGAATAAATTAATCTCCTCGAAATAAAAAGGTTTAGTCAATCTTAATTTTTCAGGTTTATAAGTTTCAGATGCAAGGAGGGATGCAGATGGTCTTCTTGCATGACTTTGAGCCTGGCTGCATCACAATGGATTTTCTTTGTAACTCTGGCAAGATAGAACAATCGTAAGAGAGATTAGTAACTGATTGTACGACTCAAATGTAAGCAGCATCAATTGATTCTCTGTGAAATTTTATTGCCTTTAATTCTTAATCATTGCGGTTCTTCCTATTATTTCATAAAATTTTTAAGGGCTCTCTTTGTCATTTCATTCATTGTGGATAAAAATTATTTCGCTGGCTCTGTGGGTAATCCATGATTGATAACAATTTTTTTTAAAAAAAATCAGAAGTAGGATGGAAGATCCGTGATCAGCATCACACTGCAGATGGTTGAAATCCCAAGAAATGCTGATAATCTTTTAAAAGCGTACAAGAGGTTGTTTAAAACTGTAAGCAATAAACCTGAGGTTCAAACCTAACTCATCCAGTTCACATCACCCACTCTACGCTAATTTTAATGTACCACTTCAAAAAAACGTGTACCATTTGTGTGTAATTTATCCATCCAACTAAATTAGCCTTTTATAAATTATTTGTGTACTTGGCAATGGATTCAGCACTTCCATTAATAATTTATTTCTATCCCTGACTAACTTACCTATACAAGAAAATTTTACGACTTCCTTATGCCTGAAATCGAATGCCAACTAGTGTTAATGATCATCTCTTCCCTTCCATTCAACACTCCTAATTATTCTACCAATATCTTTCCAAGCCTCATCACTAGACTTTAGATTTTATGCAAAAACCTATTTTGTTCCTAATTGAAATTCATGAAAATAATACACACACAGCATGAAAAATTATGTCTTTTATTGGTTGTTTTACAATGCCTAAATTGTCATTAGGACCTATTTTTGCCTGTTTCACTTACTCTTCTTCCAAATATCAATAAAAGCATTTTCAACTAAAAAAAATATTTTGGCTAGTGTTAATTTCCCTAGTGAAGGTGTAGGGATCAGGAAAAGATGTAGGGAGTCATTGCTGCTTGGTCTGTTTGCTGTCATACTCTGTTCATATTCTATGGCAGCTGGAGGTAATGTTCCCCTTTCCCTGCTCCTCACCATCCCCTCCTGCTGCCCACTCCTCTGAGCAGATCACTGTATCCAGGCAGCAAGCAGATTTGTAACCGGGCACTCATTCCCCTTGGCATGAATGGGTAAGGATAACAGAGCAGAGTGACCTTGAGCTGCCTCTCTTAACTGAACATACTACAGTCACAGAGGATGCAGTGAGTTGTGTTCTCAAAAAATGACCAGTATGATCAAGGTACTTATCTCTATATCGTTTTACCCAGGATTTCCTCACCAAGCATGGTGGTGAATGGTAACATTTTGGCCTTGCATTCAGGAGATCACTCCAAGCGAATACCGGGATTGTGCCTTGAAAACATCATGTACAAATTCCCTCCTGCTCACTACTTCCAGTTCCTTTCCACATTTACTGAGCTCCAATTCGTCCAGGCATAAAGCACATAAAGAAAGGTTTTCCTAAAGTCTTCTAGCACTGTTATTGTGCCAATGTGTGGCCACTAGTTTGAAGCTTTTATCCCGATATTTTTAAAAGACTGTGCATTTCAAATTTTAAAAATCTGTAAATTTAACATTTCTCACCAACAAAACTAAGTTGTTAAAAAATCTAAATTGCAAAATATGAATTTTAAATATATAAATCATGCTATCTGGTTGTTCAAAATGAATTGCGTTAAGACACTGTTTAACAATACGCAAAATGTGGAATTTGCAATCCGAGGATGTTGGAATAACTATCTGCATTATAAAGTTATCTATCAATTTACAAATAACACAATAAAAATAATATATATACTGTAAAATAATAAAATATGATAAAAGTATGTACATATTAGTGTACAAATTTTTTAATCAATAAATAAATATCCAACAGAGTTATAGCACAAATTTATTTCTTCAACAATAGGAAACAAATGACACATTCAGTTTTACCAATTTTAGATAACCCCCTCAAACTAAAATCAATTAAATTTGATGACATTCTGCTGAATTATGCTTCTTGATGTTACTTTTTTTAATTAATGATATTTTATAAACCTAACCACAATTTTAATAGCCTATTTTGACATTTTTAGAAACCTGTTTAACATTGGAACAAAGTATATTCTAGGCAACTAAAGTAGGATTTTTAGAACCTAAAAATCCAAGCTCCACTCATTACTAATATAGACCTTGCTCACTCCCAGCATTCTCTTTTAAACCTCCTCATGTCTTCCAATAAACCACAATCCATCATCGTCTGTCATCAGTCTTTCGACTGGTTTGATGCAATCCTCCATCCCTTCTTATCTTGTGCTAACCTCTTCATCTCTATATACTCCTTACAACACACATTCTCAATTATCTACTTCATATATTCTAACCTCTGCCTTCCTCTACTAGCTCTTACTTTCGACTGTTTCCACCACTAACAAATTAACCAATCCAGTATGTCTCAAAATATGACCTTTTCAACTGTTTCCACCACTAACAAATTAACCAATCCAGTATAGCCCAAGTATGACCTACCAGCCTGTCTCTTCTTTCTGTAAGCTTCTTCCACAAATTTCTTTCCTCGCCCATCATTTCCAAAACTCGTTCATTTCATACTATGTCTGTCCACTTACTTTTCAGCATTCTTCTGTGGCACCACATTTCAAATGCTTCAATTTTCTTTCTTTCTGGTACTCCTAATGTCCATGCTTCACTACCATTAAGTGCTGTACTCCACACATAGAGTTTTAAAAAGTCCTTTCTAAGTCCTCAATCAATATTTGAAACTAAAAGATTTCTCTTTTTCATAAAAGCTCTGTTTGCTAGTGCTATTCTGCTTTTAACTTCATTAATGCTTCAGCCATCAGTTGTAAATTTGCTTCCCAAGTAGCAGAATTCACTTACTTCTCCTATTGCTCCCGATCCTATTTTTATATTTAATCTACTGTGATTAACAACATTTATACAATATTTCACCACTTCTGTCTTGCTTTTATTTATATTCAGTCCAAAATGTTCCTTCAGTATTTTGTTCATGCCATTCAGTAACTTCTCAATGTCCTCAGCGTGTTCTGCTAATAAGACAATGTCATCAGCAAATTGTAGCAACTGATTTTTTTCTCCTTGAACACTTATGCCACATGAAAAACTTTCTTTTACTTCCTTTATTGCTTCCTCTACATACAAGTTGAATATCAATGGGGATAGACTACAAACTTGTCTCACATCCTTTTTAACTGATGCACGTCCCTCACGATTCTCTACTTTTATTACAGCCACTAGATTCTTACATAGATGATGAAGTATTCTTCTATCTCGATATTTTAGACCTGAATTCTTTAAAAATTTGAACTTCTTTTCCCACCTAACATTATCAAAAGCTTAAAAGTATCTTTGTTTTTCTTGATCCGCCCTTCAAGTATTAATCTTAAATCCAGAATTGCTTCCCTTGTACTGCAGTTTTTCCTAAACCCAAACTAATCTTCACCTACTATATCTTCTACTAACCTTTCCATTCTTCTGTATATTATTCTGGTAATTTTGAAGCATATGATGTGAGACTAATTGTGTGATAATTCTCACATTTGTTGGTTTGTGTTTACTTCAGAAGTGTGAAGATAATATTTTTATTAAAATCAGTTGGAATTTCTGCTGTTTCATAACTTTTTGATATCGGTTTGAATAATCTTTTGATTCCTTCTTCTCCTAGGGATTTAAGAAGTTCTCATCGATTCCAACTGCCTTATTTGCGTTCAAGTAATATCAGTTACTAATTATGTAGTGTATCAATTTCCACAAACAAATCAAACTTTCCTACTCTATTTGATACCAAAACTTTATATGTCATAGTACACCACTGAGCAGTCTGGTAGCTCAGTGATTAAAGCAATTTCTTTCAAAATCTGTAGTCCTGGTTTCAAATCCCAGTGGGGGTAGGAATTTTTTAGAGTTGCGTTTGATCATATGAGTTGCGCCTGGTCCTTCTGTAGTTCAGATTTCACATTAAACTGTCCCAAAAGAAAGGAACTGGCCATCCTACCTCCAAAAAAATGGCTTCACAGGTTTGTGTAGTGGAAAGTTTTAGTGGTATCGGTAATGTGGTAGAAAGGTGTTGAAGAGATATTACAATCTCCAGTAATCTCACATCTTGCCTATAGGTCCACTAACTAAAATTCACATAAATATCCTTGCCAACTCATCCATAATTGGAACTATCTCAAAAGAAATTGTTCTTCAGTTATGAAAATTTGTATGTTATAACTAGGGTTCAGATCTTTATGAACAAAAAAAAAAAAAAAAAAAAAAAAAAGAAAAAGAGAAATATTCAGGCAAATATGACCTCAAAAATGAGTAAATATGATAAAATATGACCAAACATTTAAACTTACTAAACATCAAAACATGATCAATTATACATCATTTATTTTATCTAATAGCATCATTTTCATGTAGACAGCATAATTTGCTTCAGTACACTTGCTGCACCACTGAGAAATTAATTTTTAAATCGTTTTGTTGAAGTCACTTTAATTTCAGATAATTTACAGAATAGAACTCTTTCATCTGTATTAAAACTCTCCTCTCTAAATTTCCTTACATAACTTCCAACGTTTAGAAAATTTTATTTTCAGCAAGGCGGTAGGTCTCCTCACTAATCCACTACAGATTTAACGACGACTGAGGATATTTCATTGAGATATTGATTGACAAGGATCGACACAGACATGCTTCTTCTGCATTGTCAAGATTAAAAGGCGGGCGGAACATTATGTTTAGAGAGTGACAATAATGTATAACTTTAATTCTTGACTGGTGAATTCTGATCATAGTGAAAATTTGTTTTTATTTACCACCCGTATATTTCTTCTTATCTATATCTTGTGAATTCCAGTTACTATTAAAAACTACCATATTTTTCCTCAAAATATGACCACAAATATTATCAAAATATGACCAAAACTAGGAAAATGGTCTGAATATGAATTTATATGCTATATAAAATACATTCAAATACAATCAGAAACGTTGAATCGGTGTTTAATTCAGAATTTCAGCTCAAAAAGAAGGCAGGAAAAAAATATGACTTGTCCTAAAGATCAGAATCCTAGTTACAACCATCAAATATGTATGAGCTAAACCATTCAAAATATGAGCAGTTCTGCACAAGGATGTTATTATGAAAGAAATATGTATTATTACCTTTTTATGTCCCTTGTAGTTGTTTCTCAAGCTCTATGAAAAAAAGTGTGTTCTGTATTCATATTACATGTAAGTGAGAAGTACTGGCACACAAACGTTTATGAATGTACAGCATTGAGCTGTTATAGCAGACATGGTGAACCATAAACTGGTGAACTGTGTTTGACGCCAATAATCTAATGCAATTCCCACTGTAGTCAACCCCCTGTGATGACAGGTTAGTATTATCAGAGGATGTTCTTAGGTTGAAAAGCAGTCAGGACCACACTACGAGAGAGAGAGAGAGAGAGAGAGAGAAGAGTCAAATATATTTGCAGAAGTTGTGGTTAAGATGAAATGCAGCTTGGACTGGAATGAAAAACGTTGCTGCATGTTACTGTAACTGGTCGTAGGAGGTTGGCTGCAGTGCAAAATGTATGTAAATTATTAACAACAATGACAGTTCAACAATTAATCTAAGGTGCAACAGGTCTGCTACAGTCTTTCAATGCTACAGAATGCTGTGTGCCAATACATCTCATTTACATGTCACTTGAATGATGTATGCAGTTTTTTCTCTAAAAACCCTGAAAAACATCTACTAGGAACATTAACAGATAATATGTATTTCTTGCATAATTATTTGTACAGAACTGCATATAGTTCGAACGATTTTACTTGTTATGATGGTTACTTTTCTTAAAACATACTATCTGTACAATTTTTCATAATTGGTTTACATTATGGGACCACCTCCCTGCTGGCTATAGTATAATCATTGGAACACAAAACAGAATTGTTTTGTGTCTGAAAATTGTTACACACATTCCTTAGATTATATTATTTAATATAAGTTGCTCTTACTTGGGAACCATCAGACTTGTTAAGAACAGATTTCGATCTCCTTCATATATGTCGGATCTGAGTATGGGGCTAGCTGCTAGAGGGCGCGTCAGACGCAGCGAGCAGCGCGACAGAAGCAGCGAGCAGCGCCACAGAAGCAGCGAGCAGCGTCACAGACGCAGCGAGCAGCGCCATTGCGACATCTACGAGGGGCTACTTAAAGGTGGCGCACAGCACATGGAGGTCTCTTCCCGCCTGACCGCCGAGGTGACATCACTCCGCTATCTGTCATTGTGTATTGTGAGACTGAGTCTAATAAACCGGATCCTTGTATCCGCTGTGTTCCCATAGTTACTCTCCACTGTCCGAGGGATATCCACAGCCTACCTTCGCTGACGAGCCATCTGCCTCTAAGCGGGTATTCCATTCAACCCGCCTGATTCCTGATCTTTCCCGAATGGATTCGACATCAAAAGCGGGACTGCCCACGGACTGGGGAGAGCTGCAAGGAACACAGCCCACTGCAGCATCATTTCGTGCCTTGTTGGATGCCGAGCAGCAAAACCCAGATGGAAGTCATCGCGGCGAAAAAGCCGCCCACATCCGGCAGCGAACTACTATCCTCGTGTAAGTGAACGACCGCTTCAAGGGCCACCATCTGCCACCCACTCCAGGGATCAGCAGTCTTCGCGGGCATCACATAGACTCATTTCAAGGAGTTCTTCTCTGCAAGATACGACTAGGTGAAAAGTGCCGCCACAACGCTGAACACTAGTCAGCAAGGGCAACGCAGCACTGACGAGGAACACTCAGCATAAACATCGAAATAGCCGTGGCTAATATTGGGGCCAACCTAATCCAGTTGTAACTGACAGCAACCAGGGAAACTACTAATGACTTGCCGATTCGAGAACTACAAACAACCACATGCCGGAAGAGGAAGCTGACTTCGGACACGCGCAGCAGTAGCCGCATAGTACTGTTCTGAATTCCACCGACTGCCTGCTACCACAATGGACGTGTTGGGGAAAACAGTTTCACCGATCGACAACAGGCCGAGAATTCTCAAACCCGAGCAGAGCAGCAGAACCAGAGCCAGCAGACAGCCAAGCAGCCGGCTACCGTCATGGATGCAGAGGCCATCGGACAGCACAGTGCCCATGATAGCAGGCACTTGATGGAGAGCCAGCGGAGCCACTAATCCCGTCGCCGCCTACAATCGGGTCAACAGGCACACGAGGAGCTGCGAGGTGTAAGGCTGTGTAACAACGGTGAGTCGCTTACATTTTACTATGGCCTTCGATTTGAACGACCCTCCATCCCACCCCCCCCCGTCAAAGAATAGTGCCATCTAATTTTGATTTTATTATAAAGTTAAGTTGGTTTGATTTTCATCATTGTAGGTCATTGCTGCATTTTCTTGCATGTAATACTAGTATCACTGGAGGTCACCTATGATAACAAATGACGTTCTCTCATTGCTTAGTGTGTAACATTAAGGCAGTTTCTTTTCATTTGTGAGAAATCTGGGCCCTAATATAACCTCTTGATGGTGTAATAGAAACATATTCTGAAACCTTTGTATTATAGTTATATGTCCACATATGCTTTCTCCTAGTCGCTTGCCTCTTAACGTTGGGGCAGTTTTTGAGATATATTTTTATTTTACAGCTCTAAGAGCAACATATATAAAACAGTATCAACCAACAAGCGTGTGTAACAATTCCTTATGTTCCATCGATTACACAATCCACCTCTACTCATTATAACTTATAGGGAAATTCACCTCCTCTGATTTACTCCCTCCCATACAAGATAATCATCCATGATAATATCTTTAACTAGAAACTTAATAACACTGCCTTTTTCAAATCATCAGTTACTTCTCCAACCTTATCTCAAATTGTCTGAATACGATACCTGCAAAGCAATTCAAATTTTGGGGTTACTGGAGATTGCGATTCCACAAGGAATAGGTGTCATAATACTACAGTAGTCAAACACAAGACACTGTTAGAAATAGGCCTACTTTTCGAAGAATATTTAATGGTGTCATCGCAATCTCCAGGTGACTCTACCAGTGGTTCCCAATCATCCATAATATTCCCCATAAACTCATCTTTAGTTTCCCTATTTGCTTTTATTGGCAGTTCTATCATTACCATGGTGCCAAATTCTGATGATGAATTCTGGTAGAACCTGACGAGAAAAATCGAAAATAAAGAATAAAACTTTTAGATTTCTCACTTGCTTTTCGAGATATAGCATGTTAAAAATCAGTTAGGCCTATAGGTATAGTTTTTTGTGCTTTTAGTGATGTTTCTTCTGGTCCAGGCATTATTTCAACATAACAACCACCACTAGGAAGCAAATAAAACACCTAGGTATAGTGCATTTTCACCATCTAGATATAGTGGTTCTAATGAACTTTTTTTTCTGGTCCAGGATGGACTCACCCTAACCTCTACTCTATTGAGATTTAATGTCTAGAGAACTAAGCAAACTATATATATATATATAAATATATATATATATATATATCAAATTATTCATCATTTTTTATTTGTCTTGTCGAGATACATACAAATTCATCATCAAATTTAGGAAATATTTCTCCTGGTACAGGCCGCATTCCAACCTAATCGCGTCAAATTTGAGATATGATACCTCGAGAACTAAGCAAGATATCAAAAAAATTTATTGTTTTCTTGCAATTTGTCTCATCAAGTTATATAAGAATCCATCTTCAAATTGCGCCACCACGGTTATCATAGAATCCCCCTTTTATTACATGCTAGGGGTCAGCTGGAGATCGCGCTTCCGCTACAACATTCAGTAATATCATTGGAATACTGCTGTAGTCAGCCACAAGACGTATTATTGTCAAGCAGTAATTCCATTGTAATACAGCCTGGAATATTATTATCAAGCAGAAATTAGGTTGTCATACGGCCCCGACCAGCATGAAACCATTAAATGTACTTCGGAAAGAATTTCTAGTAGTCTTGCGTTTGACCACTGCAGTATTATGATGACAACTCCTGGCGGAATCAAGATCTCCAGTAATCCCAATGCTAGTTTGTTTCAAGTGTTCCTTGCTAACCTGGCATCTCTTAACACTATTTTTTTTTTTTTTTACTACTACCGGCCTCTATTAACTTCAAAGTTTCTTCTTATAGTATGTAGGATACAACTTAATTTTATTTTCTGTGTTGGAATAAACATTTCCTCTCCATTTCACATTATCTGCTTGAACTGTTCGAATCCAGTATACAACTGCGGCTGAGCTGATCACCACCTTGAGTTTTTGTCACTGATTAATTAAACCAACCATCACAACTGCTTTGTGGTCGCTTATTCTCTGTTACATGAGACACTATCCCAACAAATAACAATCATTCTACGTTTACCTCATAACTCTGAATATCAATTTAGTTTCATCCAACATATAATGCACACGTTGCTTCGTGAAATTCTCAAGTATAAGATTAGACACAAAACCACAACCGTTAGATACACGTCTTAAACATACTTACACGAAACAAAGGTATTGCACATTTCACGCAGAATAGACGGCGTTACATTGTTCACACGCACATTCAAATCGAAATATGGATTCCACGTTTTCGTCATGATACTATTCAATAACTCAATACACTTTAACACGTCGTAAAATCCACAATGTACAACTTTAACTTATTTCATTTAAGCTATGTTTCCTACTAGCGCCTAACTTCAAATAAACACAAAGTCACAAACAGAAACAAATAACATCCTTGCAACCAAAGACTCTACAGTCTACATGTTTAAAATGATGGAAAACTTCTGACAAAAATATCTCTGCTTGTATCTAGAACAAGGCTTTTGACTGTGTTGATCATGAGATTCTACTAGGTAAATTAGACCACTATGGAGTTAGTGGTAAGCCAGGACTTTGGTTTAAATCTTACCTGGAAAATAGAAAGCAATGTGTATCACTGAAAGATGCTAATACAGGAAATGTTATAAACTCAGAATGGGGTATAGTTAAATGTGGTGTGCCTCAGGGCTCAATTCTTGGCCCTCTGCTGTTCTTAATCTATATAAATGATCTCCCACATATACTAGGTGATAATGAACACATGGTGCTCTTTGCAGATGATACCAGCCATGGAGGAAGGAATATTCCTTCCTCCATGATACCAGCATATCGTTGAAAGACTCATCAGCACAAAACCTCGAAAACACAGCAAATGATGCTATAAAGAAAATTAACAGGTGCTTTAGTGCCAGCAAACTAATACTTAATGTAGAAAAGACACAGTTACTTCAGTTTGTTACAAAAAATAAAACAAAGGACAGCTATAATGTGATATCAGAAGGAAAAGCAATCAATGAAAGTAATTTCACAAAATTCCTGGGTGTATGTATAGATAACAAATTGAACTGGAAACAGCATATTCAACAACTTCTTAAAAAACTGAATTCTGCAACATTTTCACTTAGGGTAATATCTAGAATAGCTAATATAGAAACCAGAAAGTTAGTATATTTTGCATATTTTCATTCCCTGCTCACTTATGGCATCTCATTCTGGGGAAACTCGTCACAAGCACAGAGGGTATTTAAATTGCAAAAACGTGCTATAAGAACTATTTTTGGAGCAAGCCCACAGACGTCGTGCAGAAATCTATTTAAAAACCTGGGTGTTCTAACAATGCCAGCACGATATGTATACTCTGTACTATCATTTGTAGTGGAAAATCCTGAACACTTCAATCTTAATGCTGACATACATAGCCATAATACTAGGAATAAATATAATATTCACAAGGATTACAAATCACTGTCAATTGTACAGAAAGGGTTAACATTTACTGGAGCTTCCTTATTCAATGTCTTACCAACAGAAATTAAATGTTATCTACAAAAACCCAACTACTTTAAGTCCAAACTGAAAGAGTTTCTGCTTCAGAATCAATTTTACTCTGTAAAAGAATTTTCTTCTTGGAATTTGGTAACTAAGAATGACTGATAAAATAGTATATATGGTGTATGGAAGGGAAAGGTGACAAAGTTGTCCACAACTACTAAAATGATATATGGATTTTCTTTCTGTTGAAACTTTTGACAAATGAAGTAATTACACAGTTTACAAAATTTCACTCATATATAGTAACTAACATGGGATAGCATGCACTCAAAAACTGCTGTAAAAAATTATGATACTAATAGGTTTTTAAGTAATTGACTGCTTATGAGTTGTGGTAACTGGTTGGTAAGAAAATAACTGGTTGTTAGATGCTGGTAACAAGTTTATACACTGTTCCACATAATAAGTATTAACTAACTCGGGATTGTATTTGTAGATTACATGAAATATTGGTTATACTAATGGCTCATAACAAACTTCTTGTCAATATATAATATTATCAATTATATAGTAATATTGACATTACTAATAAGTGTATGTACTGTTCCACATCCCCGAGATTATTCTCACATGGGATCAAAGTGAACATATCTATCTATAGCAAAAAATGCACTATCAGTTTTCGACGAAATTTTGCAAACACATAGTTTAAAACAGGGCTAACAATACTGTCTTCATTTAGTTTTCAAAAATCCATCCCCTCTCTCCCCTTAGCATTCTTAGGTAAGCATTCACTGTAACAGATATTCGTTAAAGATATTTTATAAAATGTTTTACAGGGAAATGGGAAATTTTATAAAAGATTTCATTCATAAAATTTCTTTTATAAAATTTAATACGTTGGAATTACATTTTATAAAAGATTTCATAGTAAACAAAGAAAATAGTGCAAGCAAAGTTACCGAAATTTGTTAGAACTCCCAAATCCATGAACATCTTGATTTCAGAGTATAAACAGAGGAAAATGTTTATCTATCTACACTATTATAAATCTGGAAGCAAGCAGCCTGTGTCGTTGCTATTCCAGCAGAGTGAAGTTTTCATGACGTAATTTTAAAACGAATGTCGAATTAGCTTATTTCACTAAACAATACCAACTAAAACGTGACATTTTCCTGGCAGCAAAAAAGTTAGATTGCAAAAATATCAAAATCAATCACCAATCAAATTGGTAAGGAGTAGTGAGTGCCGGTTTGCAGACATAAAATAGAAATATTCCAAAACTAAAGCTTTTCTGCTCACATCCACGCCACGAATACCTCTCGCATTTCCTGTTAACTAATTCTAACTAGGGTTTATTTATTTATTCCATGGAAAAACCATTTTACATTAATCTTATAACTTTAAATGAGCAATTCTTGTATATAAATATATATTTGCAATCTCAGAAACGGTTTTAACGATTTCGATTAAATTTCATATTTAGATAACTTTTTGTTTTTTAAGATTACCTAAATAGTTGTCATTCCTGAGAAAAAAAAACAATTTTACAAAATACGAACAATTTTTTCTCTTTGTATCTCCAAAGCTGCTCTAAAGCCATCTCGTAGATGATTCAGGTATCAGGAAGCATAATATATTCTCTTTTGTTTCAAGGAATTCAAATATTTAAATGAACAATTCATATATACTAACCATGGAGGAAGGAATCCATGATACTAACTGACCCATGCGAATATTTCGCACAATATCATGATCAATCACTGAATGGTAATATAATAATGAGGACATAAATAAATACAAGTATTTACTAATGAAAGGTATTTTATTTTTAAGAGTATTAACAAATATCAATTTCACAGTAAAAAATCGTTAACATTAAATACTACTTAGCTGTAAAATGCCGTTACCGTTAAATACTACATATTTAATTGTTAAACATTTCAAAAGAAAATATTTTAAAAATTTGACTTGTCAGAAGTCATTTTTTCAATCTTCTTTACTTTAAATAAATTCTCTGAAAACAATTTTAGCAGTTGTAATGTGATCACCATTGATTTTATGATCGTATGTATATCGAACACAAAAATAAATATTAATGAATCTACAGCCTCTTCAAAAAGCCACATTCATATATCAATACGAAAAAACTGGTTCTGATAAATATAATCCAGCGTTTTGAAGCACCTGACATTGTTCTTTTTTTAATGTTCAAATTGTTTTATTATCATTTAGAAAGGCAGGTTTGGTGGTGTAAGATTAATGCGGGGTAAGAGCATAGTTTTACCATGGAGGAAGGAAATATATGGAGGAGAAGTGACGTTAAATCGGTGAAGCAGGCTCTAAACTCTCCCGCATGGCGGCAGCAGCGGTACTGTAACCCAAACAAATTCCGAGTTCACACTGTGTCTGATGTTCTGATTATTTCATTTTGTAATGTGCATAAGTGTTTTATAATGCCATCTTGTGTTGCATACGGTTGCACAAATAGGCAAGAGAGGAAGGAACCTGGAATATCATTTCATAGGTAAGTTGTATTCTAATAATTGTTGTTGAAGTGGTCAGTGGGAAATGTAAACTTTGGCGCATGTCTATAAATATTTAGTCATAGCTCTCAATGGGATGACTTTGTTCTCAGATTTTTGTTGGTGTAGTGTAGATAATCAGCATACCTTGCTATTTTGCACATAATAGACTAGCATTACTTTTTAACGAGTGTTGAAAATGAGATTTAAAGGGGGTGTGTTTTTCATCGCGGTTCAGTTAATTTAGTATTGCGCTTTCCTTCGTCACGTTGTAGTTTATACTGTATGATGAAATTAAATGTTTTAAATTATGCTAAGCAATCTAGGAATCTTGATGAAACAAATGATGTTACCGCAAATACAGTTTGCGATTCAAATACGCGTGTGTGGGTGGTTTATAGGGCAAAACCGCGACGGACAAAACCGCGACACTTATGTTGGTTTTTCCACTGGATTTAATTAGTTTTTTGCACTTTGCGCTATTTTGGGAACTTCATTGATGTATTTTATAGTGAGGCCAGTTTCACCTTCTTCGGTGCGCTTCTCGAGTTCTGTACTAAGATTAACTAAGATCAATCGCTCCTTAGGAGTTCTGTCACTTCCAAGTGAAATTTCAGAAAGAGATGGGTCCTTGCATGCAATTTCATTTCGCTTAAAACCCTTCAGAAATGTTACAGCAACATCCTTGGAACTTAGTACTAACTTGAGTGGGCTTTGGTCAGAGGTAGATTTCTTCCCCAAACAGAAAGAAGACAATATCACATATATTCACACCAGAAGCTGTCATGATGCACTCGATCTTGGACTTGTCGAATGCTTTTCTTGAAGATAATGACATTTTTGGTCCTGTTTGACCTGTTATTGAACTCGGATATTATATCTTCAGAATCACTAGTTGTTTTTGACAGATGTTCAATAAGAAGTTCAAAAATTTATTCCAAAGTTGAAACCTTTGCTTCGACACTGCTAAGACGTGGTTCTAGGTCAGCAAGCTGATTAGAGAGTTTTTCAATGTTTTTCCTGACACTGTCCATTTCCTCCTTGAATTCATTTTTGGTAGTAAGAGACGACACTTTCTGCAGCAGCAGAGCGTTGTTCTCCGACATTGAGGCAGACGTGTCTTGATTTGATGATAAACAATCATCTCTGTCGCAAGTCCAATTATTATTTTCGCCTTTTGTAAAAGAAGAATATTCTTTTTTGCTCATTCTGAAGCAATCAGGATGGAACCTTCGCGAACGGAGGTCATCTTTACGAGTGCAGATGCGGATATTCAGTGCGTGACATCCGTGGATGAGGAGGTGGAAAAATAAATTTATAATAATTTTAATTTTAATATTTTATCAAAAATAAATTTAAAATCAAAATAAGTATAGTTTTTACCCCTAATTCAATATTTTTTCATAAGCGATGTCTATTTCCATAAAATACTGAATTATTTTTATCCTCATCTTTCAAAAACAAGAAACGGGAGATGATTTCACAAGTGAATTAAATTATTTACATAAATACGTAGACGTCAGAAAACATTCTCTGTCATACGAAATTCACGGAGTTCACGGCTCTACTAATTCATGCGTCCAGCACAAAGTGACATCACGAACATCTACGTGCCCGCCACCCGCCTTTCCATCACTCTAGAGGAGTCTTGTAGGACCTACGATGATCCGATTTTCCAATAGAGGAATCTTGATCGGTAGTGAAAGGGATTGCAGGACTAAATGTTGTTGGACTCCCTGACAAACAACAGTCGTAGTCGTCCAACAATTTATGGCGCTGTATCATGATTGGAGGAAACATGCTACGAGTGTGTGATTACGACACTGGTTTGCCGCGAGAAAGTATGAGTGGAAAGGATTGCTTGGGACATTTTGTAGAACCCTTTCTAGTAGCGTGAATGGATAAACTCGACGAACGGTAATTCTGCACGGATATCCTGTAAGTTGGAGCGTGAATAGGCCGCATTATATGCAAGTTCGAACTTGTAAATTCGTCGATTAGGTAGCGACGTAGGTCCAAATGTCGAATAAAGAGAATCGAATAATACATATGAAATGTACGCAAAACTTCCACTATACGCCCGCAATAAAAATTGTGAATGCGGATATCGGATTTCAAGCGAAAGTTCCGCACTGTGGATGCGGAGCTCTGTTACATCCCTAATTCAAACATACCAAACGTTTTCAACTACCAATGTAACAGACTGAAGTTAACGGTGGTTCATTTTAACGGTAATTAAGAAGACCGTTAAGAGATAATTTAGGTTAATTTTAAAGTTAAATTTTTGTATTTTTGCTAACTTAGTTAATTAACGATCAATCATTTTCTACCCAGCTGTGACTGTAAGAATAAGAATAAAAAGGCGAGAACTTACGCAAAGATGGCGACGTTAATTAATTCTATGAATGAAGGCTGTGTTATAGACCACGCGAAAAAACATTAATGGGTTAAGAAGCTAGTACTTGACAGGTTTCTGGAATAATAGCTGAGCAATACAGGTGCAATACTGCAGAATGACCGTGTAAGGAGCCCAGCTGCATACCGGGGGTGGATATCAGCTGTGTGCACCTCAACTAGCCATGATGAAAAATACTTAAAGTTCTTAAAATAGTTTGTTGACCGTGAATTGCCTATGGAAACTGCTAACTGGTATTAAAGATGGTCGCCACCTGTTCGTTTATCTCCCAAACAGGAAGGGTGTACTATGAAATGAAAGTCGGGTTTGAAAGTTTTCACAAGTTCACATATATTCTGAAAGTCACTGAATTACAATTAAGCAGTTAGCAAGGCATCGGAAAATCATCACACGAAAAATTGCAAGTAGCGAAGCATAACCCGAACCGATAATTCCCCCGAAAAGTTAAAGTACCAAATCAACTCATGTTTTCTAGAATTTTTCTAAGTCCGAACATGGCCGCCATCCTCACGATGCTTGTGCATCCTGCCCGCGTGCGACAACTTGTTGCTAGCGCGCCCGGAGCCCGCGCACTCTTCAAACCGACCCCCGACTGCGACAGACTATTTCCAACGACTGATTGACGACTCTCCTTACCCCCTCCCTCACCAGGGCTTATATAGGAGTGGTTCAAGGACGCTACCCTCCGGCGGTGTTCTGCCGCGGTCTAAAATATTCCCTCGAATTTATTTTTATAACTTCCTTATAAGGTAGTTAGTTTAAAATCTAAAGTGTTTACGAGTTATGGGAATCTATGGGTGGCATGTAGGATGACAAAATTTTAATTTATTCTTAACTTTTATTTTTAATGAGACGTCACGGCAAAATTCAAATCATCCCCTGATTGCGACATGTTCAGAAATTTTAGGAATTTACAAACGGCATAAGTTATAAACATGAAACTATAATCAAAGTGTTTTCCCGGATTTTAACCGCCCAAAAGTGTAAATTTTATTCAAATCGGTTAGGAATTGATGGAGTTATCGCTAAAAACAGAAATTTCATACCTTCGCCATTTTATTGTGTATATATTTCTATGTATAACTCTGAAGGTATGTGATTTATCAAACCGGAAAAATTACTTACGTGTAGCCTGTATCAAATTACGTGTTTTGAAAGTTGTCCCATCTTCTTGGGTGTGATAACTTAGTCACAATAAAATATTCTGTCTAGACCATGTGGCCTGTTGTCGTGTGAATTTGAAAATTCTCTAACATCTGTTCTATTGTGTTAAATGACATGAAATTTCAGTATATGAAACTAGAAGAGTGGGTCTTTAAGGAAAGCTACTTTTTATCTCGAAATCTTGGTAGGCTTTTGAATAAGAAAATGGTAAAGTTGAGTGACCTATTTTGTGTGTTCGAATGACCATTTAAGCTCTTGAAGCCGTTGGAAACTACGAGATTTAGATGAATTTAATTCTCTTTCGGACTGTTTTAATTTATTATTTACTTTATATCGTGTGACCGTGTTTAAAATTAGTGTAAAAGCATATTTTTTGTACGGTGCCTCTGGCGAGTTATTTCGAAATAGGATTAACAAACAGCAGGTTAGTAAAATGTCTTTTAATTGTTATAGAAAATTTATTAAGTGTATCTACTAGCTTTTACCTGTTCTTATCGCTTTCAAAATGGTAGCAGCGGTAGCAATTTCCAGCCACACCCACCCAACCTTCACCTTTCCTTTACACGCCTAATTTTACTATTTACAAATTTCAACTTTAAATTCTTTCAGCATTTTTGGTAATTTATGAATCATTTCTCTTGGTAACATATTCAAATCCCTTCGAAAGAAAATCTTCCCACATCCTTGTGCACGAAATCGAGTGCAAGCTTGTGTTTATGGTCGACTTTTCCCTTCCAGGCACTACTCTTAATTTTACACCAATATCTTTCCACGCCTCATCACCATTATACGCCATGTAAACTCCCATGACTCTCTTCACTCTCCTCCTGTCTTCCAATGAATCCCATTCCAGGTCTGTTATAAAATCGGTAACTGATTGTGTTTTCCAATAATGTTCAGCTCCAAATCTGGCAGCCCTTCCTTACATCTCTTCCAACGCCTGTATTTGATACCAAAAATGTATGTCTCATACTACACCATCATATTCAAGCAATAGTCTGATAAAAGTTTTGAAATGAAATTCCTTTGCTTCTCTTTTACAACCCCTCATCACTCTCTCCATCAAGCGCAGGATTTTGAAACCTTTTTATATTGCCTGTCCAATATGTCCTGCCCAGCTGAGCTTGTTATCAAATGTTATGCCAAGATATCTACATTTCAAGTCTTCAATAAACAACTCCTTTCCCACCTTATAATCATAATCAACTTTTAGCTTTTTTAATCGTGTACCTAAAACACTGACTCTTCTTTGCATTTATCTTCTTCCCATGATCATCAACCCAGTTAGCTATCCTGTCCACATCACCTTACAACTGTTCACAGTCCTCCACCATTTTGATCCTACAATATAGCATCTGCAAAAAACTATAGTAAACAACCATTCATTGGAATTATGATCATTATTACTTTCACAAAAGTGTGTGGTCGAATTTTACCATCAGGCTTAAATTTCATTTCCGGCAATTTGGGTTAATATTCTACCTCATTACAATCTGATCCCCTTTCAAATCTTTGTTGCGCCATGTTCTTATCTATCATTTTCCAGTGTTCAGATTTATTTCCAATCCTCGTATTCTGCCCCCTAGTGCCCGCACTTCCTTTCAAACTTGCGTAATTACGTGTGTCTTTCCATTAATTTTATTATCTGAATGGGACTCCTTATTGTTCTCATTTTCAATATTTAAATTATGGTATTTCCCATGGAGGAAGGAAGATAGAGGAGGCGAAATAGCGCAAAATCTGTGTAATCTCATATAAAAACTCTTTTCCTACTGCGCATGCGCGGCGGCCATACGAATCACCCCAAAACATTGGTACGTTTCCTGCTGTGAATATTTCATTTTCTAATATTTCAAAGTTTTTATAATACCAAGTTGTGTTGCATACGGTTGCACAAACAGAAAAAATAGGAAACCACCCGTAATAACGTTTCGTAACTAAATCACATTGTAATTATTGTTCTTGAAGTGTTTGATTGATAACTACAAGATTTGAGCCTATCATTATAAATTTATTCATTGCTCTCAATAGGACATATCTTTCTCAAATGTTTATTGGTGTAATGTAGACAATGAGCATATGTTACTACTTTGCATCTGAAAGGCTAGCCTTATTGTAAACAAGTGCCGAAAGTTTAATTTTAACGAGTCAAGTTTACATCGCAATACAGTGAATATGCATGCTTTAGTCCAGTTTCAGTTTACACTGAAAGTGTAATATGAAATCAATTGTGATAATTTGTGCTGTATGAACTACTAAACTTGATGAGGCAAACGTTGTTGTTACCCGAAATATAGTTCACGATGCATTTCATGTGTTTAGATCTGTCCACATAATTTGATTTTGTAGCAATATTAATGGAAATGTGGGTAGGTAGAAATGCGGCGTGTGCCAGAATGGTACAAAAAATTTATTTATTATTAGTTGTTAGTAATTTCATGAGTATCATGTTGTAACGGCTACTCGCGCTATTCGTGTTTGTATAGCTAAAAGTTCGTTGAAGCAATTGAGCAGCTACACTTCCTAACACGATTTTTCTTAAGCTTTCTTCCACCACTAATTACTCTTTTAATTAAAGGTTCGTTTTGCCGTGCGGTCGCCAGTCTTTCGGCTATGCTAATTGGTTAATTAAAGTCACAGAAGGAAAACACATATGCGTACTAGTTTTCGTAGATTTATTCCTCTGAGACTACACAGTCCACAAGCATGCCACCAGACAATAATACTAATGTTTCTTCGTCACCGAAAATAGCAGATTCAAGTACAGTCAAAAACTAAATAAGCAGTGAGCACAATTCTCGAAACTAATTAACAAACAATCGCCATAGTCCGATTCTGCAGTGGTTTACTAAACACAGTTTATATTGAATCAGGTCTCTCGGAAGAACCTTCATAGTCCAACATATACTTTAGCACACATCCCACAGTGTTCTTTAGTACGGAACACACGCCAAGCGGCCGTACGATGTATTCACGGGATAAACACACTGCCGTAGCCCTTCCGCTCCCGCCGGCTGTTCCGTACGCTACCACTGTCAATCACCGACTCCCCCACTCCCCGCGCTCGGCGCTCGCCCACCGCCAAAGACCTTACATACCTCTCAGATTACACTATCCACTCCAAATATAACCGTAACGTTCATGGTTACGTTACACCCCCACCGTTACAATGTGGCAAAAGTCGGCCTTGACAAAGCACCGACTTTTGTCATCACAAACCACATTTGTTAACATATACATAGAAACATTTTACAAAAAAATACAAGATTAAATGTTTACCAAACAAAAAGGGAAGTCTGGGTGGCTGCTTCCTTATCCTTAAACTAACATAATTACATACACATTAAGAATAACACACACAGTCTGAAACAGCATGAAACAAATCATCAAACCTTTCAATGTCCATATGTCCTTGCTTAGATCCATGACATATAACCAAGAAATTACAAATTGAGTTACAATATATTTTGACAACAATTTTTTCCTCTCTTTTTTTCTGATGTATGACACATGCACTGAATCGTGCCTTGTTTACTTCGACAGTGCACTGACAGTGTGCCCTGCTCAGGCAGGTGCCTCATTCACTGACTGTTGTACACCAACACTGATCACTCCACACGCGGAAAGACGCAAACTGACATTACGCTGCGCCACAATTAAATCGTCTTAACACTTTAATGTAAGGAAAAGGTAAGTCACAATAACCAACTCCTTCGGCTGTGACAAAAACGGTGATACCCTAACCAAAACAAACAGTGTGCGGGTCGCTAATCTGCGCACAACCGCAACAGACATTTGATACAACAACTGTAAAATACCATAGTAAAATAATTGTGAAGACAAACAACCTGAAAACCTAAACCTATCCTAACGCTAATGAATTTATGCATCGATGTTTCCATCATGCACAGTGAGGCAACTGAAGACTGTACCTCACACCCTCTACCTAATGTACCTACTTCTTTTTCTTCACAATATTCCTTCCTTCACCAAACAGCTTTAAACCCCGCTTCTTCTTTCGCTTCTTCCAACTCTCTTCTCTTCTTCCCTCTTTCTTCTTATTTACATTCTTTGCTTCATCATATAACCGTAACTTCTTCCTGCGTCTCTTCCAACTTTCTTCTCTTCTTCCTCCTTTCTTCTTATTTACATTCTTTGCTTCATCATATAACTTCTTCCTGCACCTCTTCCAACTTGCTGCTCTCATTGCTCTTCCTCCACTGATTTCTACATCTTTTCTTAGCAAATACCATTCTTCTGGCTTCACATAGTATCGTCTATTCTGCATAGTCTCTTTCTTCCCATTCTTCTGTTTTGTGTCTTTACATAATGGATAGTGCTCATCTACCATCATACAATGTTTCACTTTAAGGTTCCGTTCCGGCAAAGTTTCAGGCTTCACTGTTTCTGTCTCCTGAAGTGTTTCTTTCACCTCAAGGACTGCTTCTCGCTGTCTTCCATCTTCTTCTACTGACCTTATTTCTTCTTTTACTACAGTATCTTTCTTAACAATTTTGTCGTCAGTCACACAAGCCTTCTGCTGCTCATCTGGCTCACAAACATCATTTTTATTCACAGTTTCTCTTCCATTTGATCTATAAGTTAGTTCTGAAATTATCTTTGCCTTTTCTTGTCCGAACCACCTTATCTCCTTCCAACTTGACCACTCTTCTGACGAGTCATCACTCTCCTCCTCATGAATGCGCGCTTTAGCGATGAACAGGTTAGCATAATCTCCAACATTCGTCCAGATCACTCTTTCTTCTCCTTGATCGTTTGTAATTGGTTCATTAGAAATCTCATCTTCATCTCGCCCCCTCGTATTGTCTTCTGGTTCTTCTTTTGACAGCCTCGTATCGTCTCCTGTCCCCGCCGAGGCTGAAGCAGTGACAGGCCCTAGTTTACCTGTGGCGCACTCTCCCCCACGGCCACCTGCACCTGATTTACAGACTCTTCTCGGGACCGATCATCTCCAGTTGGTCCTTGATATCCACCTCTAAATCCTCCTCCCCCTGTTCCACGACCACGTCCAAATCCTCCTCTCTGCCCGCGGTTATTGTAGCCGCCTCGATTCCTGTTATCAAAATGATTGTAGCTCTCCTGCTGCTGATGTGAACTACTTCTATCGCCTTCCGATTGCGATTTCTCCGCGTAATGTGTGGGTGTCCTCACCCCATATTCTTTTGCTCTTATACTTTTCTCTTGTTCGTCCAGCCGACCCAACATCTTTACCGCCTCGTCAATGGTACATATATTGTGACTGACAAATACAAGCTGTGTCGACTCGGGCAAACGCGCACTAATCATCCGCACATATTCCCCTTCACTAAATGGTGAACTTAAATGTTTACAAGAATTAACACACTTCAAGAAAAAATTTTGCTGAGTGCCCCCACCCGGCGAGTATGGTTTTCCCATCATTAAATTCCGCCGAACAGCAATTTGCCGGTCGATGGACCAGAAATGTTCCAAAAAAGCTGACTTAAACCCCTCAAACGTCTCGCAATTATCTGCAGCCCGTTCTCCCCACATGCGGGCATTCCCCTTGATATGTTTACTGAACATTTCTATCTTCTTCTTTTCTACGGCCCTACAGAACGGCCCAAAATTTTCAAACTTCTTCACAAAATCAACTGGGTGTATCCCCCCATTATCACAAAAGTCCTCCCAGTCCACTTTCTCTTCTACCATGCACGCAGTGAGCGCATTCACATTTGGCAAGATTTGACATTTGACAACCTCTTCTCGCACAACTTGTGGAACTCGTAACTTTAGACTTTTTTCAATTTGCTTCTCTTTTAACTGTAACTTTTCATTCACCCACACTGCAGTAGAAGCCTTAACCTTTTCCACCTGACACGACAATTTCTCTACGCCGACTGTTAAATGGTCGACTTCTTCTTTTACTATCGTGTATTTTTCGGTAAGGGTTTCTCCTAAAGTCTCCTCCTTCGACAATCTTTCATCATGGTTATCTTCTATAAGCTCGACTGTTTTCTTTAGGGATTCCATATTTTGGTGCAAAACACTAGTTACTTGTTCGCAGTCTGAACGATACTGAGTCAATTTACAAGATATTTCAGCAGTTTGTTGTGCACAAAGTTCCCTATATTGTGTCAATTCTTCCCTAAACTGCCCTAGTCGCGATTCAAAAGCATCCCGAAGACATTCGATACTCTCCTTATTTTCATTTAATTTAGATTCAAGCAAAATACTATTTTCATTTAATTTGGATGCAAGTGATTCATTTAATCTGGATTCAAGTGAAATACTATTTTCATTTAATTTGGATTCAAGTGAAATACTATTTTCATTTAATTTGGATTCAAGGGAAACACTTAATTCAGATTTAAGGGAAATATTATCTTCCTTTAATTCTGATTTCAGTGAAGTTAATTTAGATTCAAGAAGGGACTGAATTGACATGACAAATTGTCCCTGGAAAGCACAAAACATTTTCGACATGGACGCCTCATTACTTTCCCTAACCACTTCTCTTGACTTGTCAACTTCTGATTCACTAGCAAAACTCGTCATCGACTGTAAATGATTAGACACAGTAAGGGAGGACTGATTAATGTCTACACTGGGTGCGTCACCAAGGGACTCACCTCCCAGCACCATCTCTCCATTCACACCACCCTCTACCTCAGATGCCATATTACAAAATTATTTCACACAATAAATTCAATCTTCCGTTGTAGAAAAGACAAGAAGTAACCAACGCCGTCAATCCAGCAAACAGAATACACCAGTATACATTAGCCCAGAAAAAAAGGTAAAATTCTGTTTCCAAATCTCTTAACTTAACTACCAAACAGATATACACCATGTCATAAAATACACTTTCAATTGAATACATACACTACTATCAATGACCAAAAAAATTACGGAAACTCTAAAATATTTTTTTTTTTTTTTTCCCCCCGTTGAAAAATAATTTGCTAAGCAAATCTAACACAGTTGTCAGGCATTTCAACTTTAATAAGTTAACGAAAGAAAAGGAAAAAGACCTCTGTTACTCAATATGCAAAAATAATAATTAATTTTTTCTCTTAAAAAAATCGCGAATTATTCGTGCCGGTTTGTGCTTTTACAAAGACTGAAAAATAAATCTTGCACTTCTTTGGAAAATCAACAAAAAAAATCTACAAATTAATTCGTTAACAGAAACTGACATAACTTGACCCAAATCAGAATAAAATTATGCTTGCATGCATAAAATTTGCAATCCGCATAGTCAGTAGCTCATTTGAAGATTCATTAATGCAAAAGAAATAATTACTACCGCGGAAATGTGATTCCAATCGAAACAGTTTTTTTTTTTTTTTTTTTTTTTTAATGTCAGTTTGTGTCTTTCTTTAATTAAAAATTTGTTCGCACTTTCCTTTCGAAGAATCTCAGTTGCTGACCGCGCCGCTGTCGACCGCAATGACGCCGCGCCGCTGTCGACCGCAATGACGCCGCGCCGCTTCTGCGTGCCCGCGATGTTCCGCTGTCGCCTCGATCCGATGTACCGCGTTGCCCCGGTGTCGAGTTGTTGTTGTTGCTCAGGCGAGGCTTCTAGTCAGACTGCGTCGCTCGGTTCCGCTCGCGAAAGCTCGGGTCCTCTCGTTTATTACATTGTCGTGCACTCGCTGCCTCGAAGTAACCGTACTGTCGCCGATTGTTGTCTTCCCGCGCTACTCACTGCTTATTATTTCCAGCACTTTTTTATATTAATCACTGTCCGTCCTTATCAATTTTAACTGCAACTTGTCCTGTCACGTTGAGCCATGTAACGGCTACTCGCGCTATTCGTGTTTGTATAGCTAAAAGTTCGTTGAAGCAATTGAGCAGCTACACTTCCTAACACGATTTTTCTTAAGCTTTCTTCCACCACTAATTACTCTTTTAATTAAAGGTTCGTTTTGCCGTGCGGTCGCCAGTCTTTCGGCTATGCTAATTGGTTAATTAAAGTCACAGAAGGAAAACACATATGCGTACTAGTTTTCGTAGATTTATTCCTCTGAGACTACACAGTCCACAAGCATGCCACCAGACAATAATACTAATGTTTCTTCGTCACCGAAAATAGCAGATTCAAGTACAGTCAAAAACTAAATAAGCAGTGAGCACAATTCTCGAAACTAATTAACAAACAATCGCCATAGTCCGATTCTGCAGTGGTTTACTAAACACAGTTTATATTGAATCAGGTCTCTCGGAAGAACCTTCATAGTCCAACATATACTTTAGCACACATCCCACAGTGTTCTTTAGTACGGAACACACGCCAAGCGGCCGTACGATGTATTCACGGGATAAACACACTGCCGTAGCCCTTCCGCTCCCGCCGGCTGTTCCGTACGCTACCACTGTCAATCACCGACTCCCCCACTCCCCGCGCTCGGCGCTCGCCCACCGCCAAAGACCTTACATACCTCTCAGATTACACTATCCACTCCAAATATAACCGTAACGTTCATGGTTACGTTACAATGTCAGTGACACAACGTGTATCGCGATGTAAACTACTCCCATCTAAGCTTCTGACTTTTGATGTATGATAAGAAAATAAATGCACTGGTATTGCTAGCAAAGTTACGTAGGCCACTAACAGTACAATATCTTCTGAGTAGGTTCAGAAGCTATGAGGTCTTTTGGAGGCAGCATATCTCGAGAGCTAAGTGAGATATCGAAAAAAATTATTCTTCACTTTCGATTTGTCTCGCAGTGTTACTTAAGAATCTATCATCAAATTTGACCTTGGGAAAATTTTTCTTTTGAATTTCAACCCAAAACTCCTCACTATTGAGACAGTATATCCCGAGAATTAAGCAGGATGTAAAAAAAAAAAAAAAAAAAACTTCATTTTTGATCTGTCTCCTCGAGTTACACAATAATCCATCATCAAATTGCGGTGCCACGTTTGTCGTATGATTCCCTTGAGGTTTTGTGCCTATTCCCTGTGTTTCTACGGCCAACTAATATGGCAACATCCCCAACCGACTACTCTCTACCCGGCTTCACTCCAGTGCGTGGTGAAGGTCCCTTGCGTCGTCTTTATATCTTCCTTCCTCCATTGTATTTCCTATTCTGCTCTTCTTCAACTCGTCAAGTTCTTTGCCTAGGTTCAATTTTACAATATCGATACTCTTTTCCACCGCCTTTTCGATTACATTTTCTTGCTCTCCTACATAACCGGACGCTGCGTCCCTTGTACCTCTTTTCTTTAAATATCAAAATCACTTGCTTTATCTCAGTAATTCCTCCTGTGATTTTCCCAATTTGCTTAATTTCTGCCATAATACGAGATTGGAACTTAAATAGTGGCAGCACTGCTGTGGAGACAATATGGAATGGAATCTACTATTGTCGCTGACAGCACACGTTGTTGACATACCTACCTTACCTCCGAGCAAATGGACTCGCCCGTCCCACGTCCCCGGCGTGCACACAATCGAGGGAAACGTAGTCACTTGTGAGCGAGCGGTCTAACGTAACGGTGTCAATATGTTCTCGAAACAGGCACAACGGAGTTGGTTCAAGATTGAATGTGCCAGCGATCGTACAGCATGACAGTGACATCAAGGTCTTCAAGAGGCTTTCGGGGAATCGGCATTGCCGTACAGAACAGGGGCACGTTGGGTAACAGCCTTCAACGAAGTTCGGCAAACTGTGGCAGATATGCATTGGGCAGGTCATCCTAGCGTGTCTGAAGAAGAAGTGCATACTGTTGCCGCGTTAGTGGACAGTGATCGAAGCCAGACGATTCGTGAGCTCGCCTACGAAACCGGATTAGCGCATACGACTCTGCTTCGCATCCTGAAGGAACGCCTGGGCATGCGAAAAATTGCATCACGATGAGTTCTGCATGAACTGACGGAAAAGCAGGAATGGATGCGTTACGACGTTGCTCAGACCCAATTGGAGAGCTATGAGAGGCTTTCTTACACCGTATCGTAAAATTGGATGAGACATGGGCCACATCGTACGAGCCAAAACTGAAACGCCAATCCAACGAATGGCGTCATTATGGGTCGCTGCGAAAGTCGAAAGTGCGTCAGAGCCCCAGTATGGTGAAAGTTATGGTGATTCTCGTGTACGACTGCGATTGTGTTATCCTAACGCATTACGTTCCTCCACGACAGACCTTCAAAGCACAGTATTACTGTTCGTTTTTGGAGCATCACCTGCGACCAGCTTTGCGAAAGAAGCGGCAACACTTTCTGCGCAACCCACCCATCATTTTGCACGACAATGCGGGGGCGCATACAGCGTAAGCTGTGGCTGCTCTGTTCGGTTGATGGGACTGGGAAGTACTGTACCATCCACCATACTCCCCGGACTTAAGTCCTTGTGACTTTGATTTGATTCCGAAGATGAAGGAACCACTTTGTGGCTTTTGCTTAAGAACTGTTCCAGAGATTCGACAGGCAGTAGACCGCTCCATTCGCACCATCAACAGAACAGGCTCTGCTAACGGTATACTACGCCTTCCACATCGTTGGCAACGTTTTCTACACAACGCTGGTGACTACTTTGAAGGACAGTAACAGGTGCAAACATATAACGCTTTTGTATCGGTTGTGAATAAATAGTTGGCACTATTTAAGTTCCAACGCTCGTATTTTTTTGTGATGGTACTTTTCTTGATTACTCAGATCCTCCGTAATATCATTTCTGTAACTGCACAGTTTTTTCGTGTGTCTCTTATTGTGACTTTTTCGTTTCTTTCTGTAACTGCACAATTTCTTTCTTAGACTTTCTTCAAATGTCTCTAGTGACTTCCTTGTAACTTCCTGCAGCTTTCTCGCCTGTTTCTGTAACTGCACCATTTGTTACATAAACACAAATATCATTTCATTGTCATTTGTATGCTGTTATAGAATTCTATCTTTTTTTTAAATTTAATTTAATTGCAATGGAGCACAGGCTCCGGTGGCAATTTCCCTACTCACCCATCTTCCCCCTATCCTGCACCAACCTACATTTGCCCTCTACAAATTTTATCTTTAAATTCTTTCAAAGTTTTTGGTAAATTATTCATCATTTCTGTTGGTAACTCATTCCAATCCCTGACACCCTTACCTAAAAAAGAGAATCTTCCTACACCCTTATGCCTGAAGTCGAGTGCCAGCTTGTGGTCATGGTCATCTTTTCCCTTCCATGCACTACTTTTCATACCTACTGCAATATCTTTCCATGCCTCATCGCCAGTATACGCCCTGTACACTCCCATGACCCTCCTCATCCTCCTCCTGTCTTGCAATGAATCCCATTCCAGCTCCTTTATCATATCTGTCACTGATTGCATTCTGCGATAATTTCCACAAACAAATCTAGCAGCCCTTCTTTGCACCTTCTCCAACTCCTGTATTTGATACTCAAAATGTGGGTCCCATACTACACTACCATATTCGAGCAATGGTCTCACCAAAGTTTTGTAACCCTATTCCTTTACTTCTCCCGTACATCCCCTCATCACTCTCTCTCCAACAAGTGCAGAACTTTGAAAACTTTTCCTACCACCTGTCCAATGTGTCCAGCCCAGTTAAGCTTGTTATCAAAAGTAATGCCAAAATACTTACATTTCAAGTCTTCAGCAAGCAATTCTTTCCCCACCTTATATCCATAATTAACCTTTCGTATTTTATTTGTGTATATAATAAGCTGACTCTTCTTTGCATTTATCTTCATCCCATGTTTAGCAACCCAACTAGATATCCTGTCCAGATCACCCTGCAACTGTTTACAGTCCTCTATCCTTTTGATTCTTTTATATAGCATTATGTCATCTGCAAACAAGCTAATTTCAGATAATAAACAATCAACACAATTATTCATTAGAATAATGAATAGCAATGGTCCCAATACGCTACCCTGTGGCACACCCATTTTTACTTCTACTTCTTTTGATACTACATTTCCTACCCTAACTTTCTGTTTTCTACATTTTAAAAATTCTTCTACCCAGCAAATCACTTTCTCATCCACTCCAATGGTTTTTGCCTTATTTACTACCATTTTATAGCTTACTCTGTCAAACGCCTTAGACAGATCTAGTGCTACACTATCAATTTGGTCTCCCTTGTCCATTTCATCTGAAATATCTTGCATATATCCCACCATCTGAGATTCTCATGAATATTCTTGCCTGAACATTTCTCACATATATTTCTGATGTGGTTGCATATCAATCTTTCCATTAATTTACCTACCACTGATGTCAAACTGATTGGCCTGTAATTCTCAACTCTATTTCTCACTCCTCCTTTATGTACCGGTACTACTATTGCACTTTTCCAGTCCTGTGGTAAGCAGCAAGTATCCAGACTCAATTTAAATAATATTTCAAGATAAGGTACAATGTCACATCCGGCTATCTTTAAGATATCTGTAGTAATATTATCTTCACCAGCCCCTTTATGTTTTTTCAGCTTTCTTATTTCCTTCATGATTTCCTCAGGATGAATATCAAATTTTTAACTATCGTTATTTCTAATTGTATTGTTAAGCTCGTTCTCCGAATTAGACCCTCCTGCTTCTGATTCATTGTCCCTAATGCTTTCACTGAACCAGTTACTTAAAATCTCTGCCTTTTTCAAATCGTCAGTAACTTCTTCTCCATCCTTATCTATAAGTCTCCCTTCCCCTCAGTTTCCTGATATAGCCATAGAAATTTCTAGATGCATCAGTCAATGGTCCTCCTGCACTGACAATAATCTTCATAAACCCATCTTTAGCCATTTTCTTTGCTGTTATTAAGTCCTTGTTTAGTTGTTTTAAATATTCCCTACTACCCTGCTGTCTCTTAACTCTGTTATGTTCTTTTCTTACCAACCTCTTTAACCTCCTCACTTCCCTATTATAGTACATAGGTTCTCTACTTCTCTTTATTTTCTGCCTTGGAATAAATTTTTCTTCCCCCTTTCTTATTATCTCCTTGAACTCTTCCCACCTTGACCCTACTGTACTTGAGCCTTCCTTCCATTTGCTGAATTGTTCTCTGAAATATCTCTTCAAATTTGAAACCTGTGCCTTTTTATAATTGTACCTATTTCCCCCTTCAATTTTGGCTGCTGGTTTATTGAATCCTCTAATATCCATCAGAACTGCTTCAGTTACTTGATACCTCATCGGGCTTAATTAGAAATATATCCAAAATATTTTGTCCCCTAGTGTTTAGCTCAACCATTTGTGTAAGTCCTCCTTCCTTTATTAAGATATTTGGAAATCTTTGTTCCCTTGTGTTATTTATCTTATTTACTTCCCAGTTTATACCTGGTAAATTTAAATCCCCACCAATGATGATCATTCTATTCTCACCTCTGAAATCTGAGTATGAATTTATTTTCTCCCCAAGAGCCTCATCCTCTTCTGTCATTCTTCCGCTGCGGTAAACAGCCAACACTCTGATTTTTTCTTTTTTATTGCCCCAGAAATCTACCCCAAGTAACTCATGGTCTTGATCTATGAACGCCAGTGAACTGTGGTAATTTTTGTTATCTAGTATGAAAACTCTTCCACCAATTGCTCCTCTATCTCTGCGGTACACTCTGTAACCATCAGGAAAAACCTCACTGTCTAGTACTTCTTCTTTTAACCAACTCTCTACCCCAGTTGTTACTTATGGTTCGTGTATCTCTATTAAGTTTGCAAATTCGATTACTTTTTTCATTATACTTCTACAGTTTACCATTAACACCCTTACTACTGGCTTTACACTTTTAGAATTTATCTCCTCTTTCCAACTTTTACCGCAGTCAGTTATTGTTTCAGCCACTTCAACTATTTCTTTAACATCTGTGACATTCCTGCTTCGCGATCAGGGAAACCATTTATTTATTTTCATATTTTTCTGTCGCACCCGTTCCAGTAACATTGAATCCCCTTGAATTTCAGATTGGCCGCCCGATACTTTATCAAATATTTCAGGTTTACTACTTTCGTCATGCTTTCATAATGCCTACAATATCCAGGATTGTTCGTATCTGCTTCAGTATCTTTGGATTCTTTACCAGGGGCGTAGCTACTATGTGGCTAAGCGGTGCAGTGCACCGGGGCCCTCACGCTCAGGGGGTCCCCAAGCATACCTCTAGGGGTCCCTAAGCGCACCTCTAAGTGCCCTCAAGCGCAGTTTAGAGGGCCCACGAGCCTTCACGGCAAACTGGCGACCTTTGTTTAGCTCTACCGTCGTCTAAGGGGCCCCTGAGAACACAGGAGCCCCTCACTAAGTGCCCTCGCTGCTCAAGGGGGACCCCAACCACTGCTCAGGGGCCCCTAAAGAACAATTCAAGGGCCTCCATCCTCAGTTCAGGGGGCCCCTACCAGCACACAAAGCTAAAAAAAAGCTCGCCCGTCTGGCCTGAGGGCCCAAAATAAATTTTTTCCACCGGGGCCCTTGTTGACCTAGCTAGCCACTGTTCTTTAGCACAGACATTGTTGTGTTCCCTTCCTTGCATTTCGTTATCCACGTTACCCATGCTAAATTAACTATTACTGATATATAAATCACTCTCTATTTTAATGCAAAGAGAATCAGTAACAAAAAAAATTAATACTAAAGCCTCGGTCACACGGGACGATTTTTGTCGTGCCACTAATCGTGGCGAATGGTCGCCACTTCCAAATAGAGAAGCGTCTGTGGGTACACCGATGCTGGGTGCTGAAATTCCCCCACCACCTGGCACACGGAAGTGACGTCGACGTGTAACTACTTTGTAGAGTATTGTCTCTGCTACTTTGGTATAGAGTTGCAGCGCCATCACACTATTCGTTTGTTTTTGTTTATCAAGGAGTGCGTCTGATCTGTCGACGTGCGCGATACAAGACCTGATTAACGGGTTAGAATTCACAAGATCAAAGCGAATTAAACCTTGAAAGTACAGTTGGATTTAGTCCTCTTATCGTCCTTTCTTTACTCGTTTGTTGAGCCGCTTGAAACCATTTTTAAATCCAGACTCAGTTTAAATAATATTTCAAGATAAGGTACAATGTCACTCCAGCTATGTTTAATATATCTGTAGTAATATTATCTACACCAGCCCCTTTTTGTTTTTTTCAGCTTTCTTATTTCCTTTATAATGTACTCTGAATGAATTTCAAATTTTTTGATCTGTTCATTTGTAATTGTGTTGTTAAGCTTGTTCTCTGTTAGATCATGCCGTTTCTGATTCATTCTCCCTAATGCTCTCACTAAACCAAAACCTCGTTATGGCACAAATCTTGTTTGTCTTTATGGAAGGAACATTTTGTACATGTTCTTTGCACTAATATTGAGTCCTATTCATGTGATCTCAATAAAAAATTTATTATTGCTTATAAAAGTAAATGATTTGTTTCTCTATTAAGTAGTAATTTTAAAAGTTGACAACTTCCTCAGAACCTGAATCTTTTTGCGTAGTCACTAACTTGAGCGGATGGTTTTGATATTTATTTTAAATATTGTTTAATCATTTTGTATTGCTTTATTATGTAGCCTAAATGGTTGTGTTTATTATTTTGTGTGAACATTGCTGCAGAGCTCAATTAGTAACTGATATCATAATAAAGCTAGATTGGGGCACATTGGAAGACAGCAGAGGGTTCGAGACAGTACTGGGAGTGTACAAAGTATGAGGTGTTGAAAGATATTGGTGAAAGAATATAGAGTAAAGCATGGAAGGGAAAATATGACCATGACCACAAGCTGGCACTTAATTTCTATAAAATTTTCTTTCGCAAATAAGGGATCAGAGATTGGAATCAATTACCAAGGTAAATGATGATTAATTTATCAAAAATGCTCACAGAATTTAAAATTAAATCTTTAAATAGCTTCTTATCAAAATATGCTTGTCCTTAGGGTACTTTTTATACCTTGTTATACAATAATTTCTGTAACAACTTATTTCTGAGATTTTATAATTTTTGTACAACAGAAAAAAAGGTAACTGTAAATACGATAAATACTCTATATGGTAAACCACAATTGTTTTAATTGGTCATCTAAGTTGTGAAAAAACCTGTAAATAAAAGGTGATGTAGTTTTTAATACATAACTGTGTTTCAAGCATTCATAAAAGAAATTGGAACTGAAGAAACTTAAATTTTTCTTTTTATAAAGGCTGATATACAATTAAAAACCTAAAGTTTAAAATGTTAGAAACAGTGGTGGCAATCAAACTGCTTTTTGTTTGAAGTTACAAACGTTGAAAACAATGTAAAATATCTTATTGGCAAGAGGACATGTGTACATTGGCATTGCTTGGGGTAAAATAGCATATATTTTTTAGCTTTTCCTATCACTTTTTTCACCACAGTATGCAGATTTGCGATAACCCTGCTAGTCATTTGGACCTTATGACACTCTGAAAGGTGTAATGTTAAGAGTGGCTCCTTTGGCTTCCAAAAAATCAAAAATTAAAAACCCTTGTCAATAACAATAAAATGTCCTCTTTTTAAAAGATCGGGTCTACTGGAGATCGCGATTCCGCTACAACAAAATTCAGTAATATCGTTGGAATACTGCTGTAGTCAGTCGCAAGACATATTATTATAAGCAGTAATTCCGTTATAATACAGCCTGGACCATTATTTTCAAGCAGAAATTAGTTTGTAATATAGCCTGGACCAGCATGAAACCGTTAAATGTATTTCGGAAAGAATTTCTAGTGGAGTCTTGCGTTTGAACACACTAGTATAATGATGACAACAACTGACGGAATCGCGATCTCCAGTAATCCCAAAAGATCAAGGAAGCCTGATAACTCTACCATTTGAGGATCAGATGTTGCTCCACCATATAAATGGGAACAATATAAAGCTACTCCAAACTCACTAATACCTACAAGTGCTTTGAGAGTATGAATACCTTTGTAATGTGAGTATGTGCCTTCACCATGGTCAGGGTAACCACTACTTTGTATTGGAATCTCAGTACAATCAATAACAATGTTTTATTCTCCATCTACCTTTTTGTACATTGCCTAAAAATTTAATTCTTTGAAAGCATTATACACACAGGAGGGAACAGTTAACTTCGTTAATTGTTAATCCACTACTTAAAAAGTTAACTTCGATAATCGTTAAAGCGTTACATTTTTGCAAAATTAGCGCAAGTTAAAATTAACCATTGAAAGTCAACCATCCAAGAGTGGAACAGATGCTTATGTGTTGTAATAGGTATTACTGCAAGCAATACCAAGGTGCTATATACCATGAAGTGAATCAATGATACATCTACCAAATGTCATTCTGGAAATTGAGTTTTTACCGGGGTTCAGTGTTTTCACCAGCTTCTCAAATGTATTGGATTCTTCAGCATGTAGTGGAATCTTGTTGGCAACGAAAAGGATTGCAGTATATCGCTCCACATCAGCTTGTAATACAATGGTCCCAGTAGCTATGATACCAAACTTTTCGTTGACGTAAACTTTTATTAGCAGATTGCGATGAAAACAAATCAATTCTGCTGCTATATATATATATATCAGAAGAAGCCACAGCACTTGAAGGCTTTGAATTATTTTTCTTTTTTTCCCAATGAGTTGCCTCTGTTTTTACTTTTTCTTCAAACAGTTCATACCTATTTGGACATATGCAGAGGCTAGATATGTGTGCCTTGACTGTAGAAAGTTTAGGAAAACACAGTTTGAATGAATAAATCAACTGTTTCAGTCTAGATTTAAGTGCAACATAAACGCATAAATGTGGCTTAGGATTTTTAATATTCTAGTTGCTGTTATTAGCATTGCTGCTTTCACTAACTGATTCAAGAGCTAAAGTTTCAATTACGTAATCATGTAACGAATGTCAAGATTAACTTATTTCACTAACGAATACCAAACCAGTTCCAACTAAAAAAGATAGATTTTCAATACCTTCTTTCCTAGTATAAAATAGCATGGTAGCAGTAATGGCAAAAAGAACTAAGAAATAAAATTCAAATACCCGTCCGCATTGAGATCTCGATTTAAAATGTTGTCTCAAAATGTTTCCAGGCGAACACCAGGATGACTGCTGCAAGAAGCAATGGCTGCATTTGTTGCTGTTCTTGTCCCAAAATCTCCTCCGTCATTAATAAGCTCGACGGCAACGAAGCGTAAAGCCATAAGAATAAAGAATAGTTAAAGTATAAAACAGAAGAGTGTATGTGCGTTTTAAAGAGGAGAAATTATATTTTTAACATACTATCAATCCATATCACCATAAATGAAAAATCTTAAATGAGGAGAAAGTTCTTTCTTTGTAGTAAAAATAATGTACTTCATAGAAGGCAGATCCTTCATTCGTCCTTCACGAAACCACATTATAGCCCAATATACTTTTTATTGACATCTCAATAATATAATTTGGTTTGTTTAAAAATATTATTCGTTATTGGGTCGGTTCAGCAGTCGTAGAAAATTCTCATTCCTTTTATTTGTAGCGCTCATTTAACATTAATTTACAGACCGAAACGGTAGTTATAACATACCGTTATCATTTTGTAAGCGATTCCAACCTAGTAGTCAGGGGCTGATCAAGGGGGATAAAGCCCCCCCCCCCCAAAAGCATCTAGGTTCACCCCCGACATTGTATTTTTGGAGATTTTTTTTTTAGCTTTACGGATTCGAGGCCCTAGGAGGCTATAAAGACTACCCCATGGCCGACTCAAGGCCCCCCCCCCCCCAAAAAAAATCCACTGAAGGCGAGCCCTCTGAAACAAAATTCTCTCAAGCCAAGGCCCCCCCCCCCCAAACCAAAGAGAGATGTCCGAAGTCAAAATGAAACGAAATATACAGGCGAGTTGCGCTATAGGTCCATTTAATCGTCATGCTAAAATAGATTGAAATTACTTGCTTTACGTGACCCATATGAGTATCATAGAAACCGCTGGGGTAGATAACGTTCATTGGATGTCAACACACGGCAGTATGGAAAATATTTATCGACAAGACAGATTCATAAAATAGTAACATGCTCAAAAAGTAATTTTTTTTCACTTTTGCTACAAGTAGTACAATTACTTGACAGTAATTAGTTAAAAGCTTTCATTGGGAAGCAAAACAGTCCGGTAGCGTGGTTTGTTTGGTTTGCGTCCTCGAGAATACGGGCGAGTTGCGTTATAGGTCCATTTAATCGTTACGCTAAAATATATTAAAAGTACTTGCTTTTCGTGTCCCATATGAGTATCATAGAAACCGGTGGGGTAAATAACGTTTATTCTAAGTCAACACACGGCAGTATGGAAAATGAAAAATTAACGGCTAGTGTACTTATTTCGTTTTTCCTTAATTGCGAGTTCCATTTTTTCTTCGTGTTTTGAATTGATTGTGCCTATTTGCTGGTGGTGGTATCTAGTGGTGGAATAATGAAGTACTGAAGAAGACAGTTATTCACTTGTCTAATTTACAACCAAAGATGTTACTCGTATCATCAATGCGACGTCACTTCCTCATGCCGTGGAGTGGGGGGATTTCGGCTCGGCATCGGGTGTACCCACAGACGCACGTCCAAGTAGCAGCTACTAGCCAGTCACACTCAACTACTGATTTTTGCAAGTAGGTTTTAGCTCGTGAAGTGTCGTACATCATTCATTGTTTTTGTAATGTCGTACAAATCACTTCTTTTAGTTTTGAAATGATTGATTGGTTCGGCTTGTGTTGAGTTGGGTAAGCATTTTTAAGTGAAATACAAAAACTTTTTTTTCAAAAAAAAAAAAAAAAATGGTCTGCGACTGGATTAAACCAAAAGAAACAGTAGGGGTTCTTAGAGAACTAACCTAATTGAAGGAAAGTTTTATAAGTTACTTGTATTGGTTTCTCCTCAAATGATAAAAAAAGATACATTAATAAGAAGTGCGATGCCATCCTAGGAAATTTATAACTTGTACATGACGAGTTGCGATGGCCTGAAGTCTTTGGAGTATTTGTTCAGAGCTATATTAATTTCTGTAGGTATCTTTGATTTTATTAATTTTTTTCGTAGATATTCCTCAGATGGAATGTTTAATCCAATTTCATATAATTCAGCAAATAACTTTCTAAATCGATTTTTTTTTTTTTGCGAATTCTTGTTCATGCATTTATTATTATTTTTGTCCAACATAAGTCCGATAATCATAAAAGAACATAAACAATCAACAGAAATCAACTAATTAGACACATTTCTTTTCCGGTCTTCTATGATGTCAAAAAATAAAAATAACCATCGAACAAACCAAAAAAACGGTGACCGCTACTTCTAACAACTACAAGAAGACCAATCACTGAAGCGACAACAGCGCTGTGTTGCGGCCACTAGTTCACGTGACAAATTCAAATCAAGTCGTCGCTACTTTTATATATATATATAAGCTGTTAGTTGAGTCAGTATATTGTCTCTTGAGTAAGTATATTGTCTCCGAGTAGCAGCGATTTATTTGTCACGTTAAGCGATTATTCGTTGCTATTCAAAAGTCAGCGACAAAAATCATCCCGATTCCCGTGTGACCCATGGAGGCCGTCTGCTGACGGTAACTCGGAGTTTGGTGGGAAGGATAGTGGGAAGAATGCGACGCATTTCAGGAAAGGCTCTAAGAAAGTCATAGCCCAATCGAAGAATATGGTTTAGCGTTCTTCGTTTCTCTTCTCAGATCCCTTCCTGAAATGCGCCGCATTCTTCCCACCACAGGGGGGGGGGGCGTTCAAGTATTACGTACCGCAATTTTTTAAAGATTTTAGACCCTCCCTCCAGTGGCGTAGCTAGGTCAACAAGGGCCCCGGTGCTAAAAATTTATTTTGGGCCCTCAGGCCAGATGGGCGAGCTTTTTTTTGCTTTGTGTTGCTGGTAAGGGCCCCCTGAGTTGAGGATGGGGCCCTTGAGTTGTGCTTAGGGGCCCCCTGAGCAGTGGTTGGGGGTCCCCTGAGCAGTGAGAGGGCCCTTAGTGAGGAGCTTCCTGTGTCTCAGGAGCCCCCCTAAGACGTCTGTAGACGAAAAATAAAGGTCGCCAGTTAGCCATGAAGGCTCGTGGGCCTCTGAACTGCGTTTGGGTGCGCCCAGAGGTTTGCTTGGGGGGCCCCTGAGCGAAGGGGCCCCGGTGCACTGCACCGCCTAGCCCCATAGTAGCTACGCCCCTGCCTCCCTCCTCCCCATGTAACGCACCGTAACGTTGTTCTGTACCCCCTCCCTAAACGTTACGTAACATCCAAGTGACCATTTTTACCTAAAAGTCACAATCATGTTGCGCAAAGTACCAGAAAGGCGCTAAAATACCTTTGTTACTGTTTTAATCGCGTTTGCAGTAATAATAAATAAAAAAAGAGATTTTTAAGTAATATCTTATTTATTTAGCCATAAATCAAATATAAAGAATGTAAAAAAAAAAAATCAATTGGACTTACTGCTCCTCTGTCCACGGGTTTGCCCAGCCACTCGGACTCTTTCATTACTGGCATCTGGAAAGCTGACTAAGAGGGATCCGGAATTGTTAAACCACTTGCATCTCCTTCGTCTTCGTCGAGTCAATCGGCATCCTCAGCCAATGCGTCACTGCTGCGCACAATGCAAAGAAACTCATTTGCCCTTCTGGCGGCAAGTCGCTGTTCCCGTACTCTACTTTCACGGCGGTCTTGCCATGCACATAACCAGGGCCGCCGTAAGCGGGCGTGCACCGCACGCGGGCGGCACGTCGAGGGGGGCGGCAAAACGAGAGATCGACAGTCGCCGCCCCGCGATAGTTGCTACTCCATTGTCGACGAAATTTGCAGCGTATTGTTTAGCGGACGACCTTTTTTTTTTTTTTTTTTTAACTCAACAGCTGCTTCGAACGGCCGGCGACACTCTGGATGGCAACAATGGGGGCGGCAATCTCAGTTTTTTTTTGACCCGGTTCGAAAAATTTCCTAGATCCACCACTAGCTGTAGGTAGACAGGGGGCGGCATAATCGGTATTGCACGCGAGCGTTCAAATAGTTAGCGGCGGGCCTGCACATAACGATTGTGCGTTTGCATACTCTTGTGGGATGTGAAATAGATCCCACAGGTTGCACATATTCTGTTCTTGATATCGGATTGTACTGATGGGCAAAAGAAATCGTAAGGCATTTACTTAAACCCTTCTAGAGGAGGCGACAGATCAACGGACAACCTCACAAGAAGTGGTGAAAACTTGCATGATCCTTTGTCTAGCTGACCAGGTACCACGAGCTTGCTTGGGGTTTGAAGGATTGAGCAGGGTGGCGGCAAGAAAGAATCCGGAAGACAGATTTCAATGCACTACTCGAGCGGAAAAAGCAGGATTCGTCCGCGCATTTAATCACTTGCAACAAATATTGTGATTCACGGACGTGAGTGCTATACCAGGCCAGATTAGGTTCTGCTGGATCCTGCAAGCTATCTTCTGGCTTTCTATATTCCGCCGAAACATAGTAGTTGTCAATTTTCATTTCACTCCAGACCTTAGCAAGTATCTCCAAGGCGTGCTGAAAATCGCGTTTTTCCAAATCATCATCAACTGTCAATCCTTTTTCGTCGAGATGAGAACCAAAATGTTCATGCGGCAGTTTGACGCCTGACAGTAGTTTGCTGAGGGGGGCGATGCGTCGCTCAACTCGGTTGTATTCACTCCGCCCAGGAACATTACTATTACTCCGCGTTTCACTAAAAGTGTGTGACGGAGGGAGGCGCCCATGGGCTATTGTGAGGAACAATCCCACCATTCCCCTGGAGCGATCTGGGGAAACCATGGAAAACCCAAATCAGGATGGCCGGAGTAGTATATCGAAAACTACTCCTGTCGGATTTTAAGTTTACTCGCCCGGTCTCCCTAATCGCTCGTGGAAAAATGAGTACAGAAATGAATCGGTTCTGGCCCTGATTTCTCTTATTTTATTTTCGCGGTCATTCAGAGATATGAATGTTGCTGGTAGCAATATTTGCATACTGTGATTCCGAAATACGTCAGTAGAGAATTTTTCAATTAACTTCTGTCGAGAGCAACGCCTTCGGTGCTCCAGGTCTTCCCAACCTAGCTCTTTGGTAGGAGTAGCATTAGTCGCTGCAAACAGGGCATCCAGGTTGTATTTTTTGAAGTGTTGAATGGCAAAATTCTTGACTTTCCGATAACGCGGATTTTCGCCCGGCCCACCATCTACAAAGATGATGATCACTGGCTTCACGGTGTTCGATTCTGTCATCATTTAGGGTTTGAATGCAGACACTGTTGAAAGTGATTCGAAATCATAAGCATGGGTGTTCGCTGTGGAGGATGCGTGTTTCCCACTCCTTATGGATATGTGTGTCGGTCCGCTGTAACCAGCAGCTTCTTCCTTACCGAAACCGTCAGGATCTACGTTGACGCCGGCGTATACAGATGGAATATCAATGCGCTTCTGTGTAAACCCTAATGAATACTGACAACGAAAACAAAATAAAAATGACATATAATACAGTCAAGGGATTCCCCGTAAAACATAAACGAAAAGGATTGCCAACTTGGGAGATTTTAATTCCCTAGTTTTTTATTAAAATAAAATGTTACATAACGTATTGTTGCAATACCCCCCCCCCCGCCTCTGTAACGTTTTACAAGACCCCCCTCCCCCCCAAATTGCGTTACGTAATACTTGAACGCCACCTCACCTTCAGCAGACCGTCTAATCTAAAAAACATTCTTGTACATAAATATCAACCGTCTGATGCTCCTAAACCACCATTTGGATCCTTCCCTTGTTTTATTTTTTTATCTACTTAACGTCTCTCTAACAGCGAGGTTTTTAGAGATAGGAAAGGATGGGGGGGGGGGAAGCAAGGAATGGGAAGGAATTCGGCCATCGCCTTTTTGAAGGAAGCACCCCGGCATTTGCCTGGAGTGATTTTGGAAACCATGGAAAACCCAAATCTGGATGCGCGGACGGGGATTCGAACCGCCATCCTCCCGAATGCGAGGCCAGAACGCTAGCTGTTACACCACCACGCTCAGTCCTTCCCTTGTAAGAGACCCCGTTGCAAAATTTACAGTATGCATACAGTTTTTCCTTGGCCTGGAATCGCACAACAAAATTCTTCATCTGCGCCATGACTTTCTTAGATCCTTTCCTGAAATGTGCTGCATTCTTCCCACTATCCTTCCCACCACACCCCGAGTCACCTTCAGCAGACCGCCTAATCTAAAAAACATTCTGGTACATAAACATCAACCCTCTGATGCTCCTAAACCACCGTTTGGATCCTTCCCTTGTAAGAGACCCCGTTGCAAAACTTACGGTATGCATCCACCTACCACGACCTATAGCAACCCTACTATTGGAGAAACCTACCCCATAATAGGTCATGCCACTTGTACAACCACCCATCTCATTTACCAGTTCACCTGCCTCCACTGTCCAAGTTCCTACATTGGCCTGACCTCAAACTCATTATCCATCAGAATGAATGATCACAAACAGTTTACTTCCAAAACTTGGACCTCCCTGTTGCTCACCATCCCAGTACTCACAACACCCGCGACCATAATAACTGCTTCACAGTCAGAGCCATTAAGAGTACTTCCAGACACTACCTCCCAATCTGAACTCCGCAGGTGGGAATTGGCGTTTCAACAAATCCTGCAGACTAGACATCCCCCAGGTCTTAATTTCTATTAATATCTTCCAAATATTTTCCAATATTTTTCAAAAATTTTCAATTATATGTTTATTTATTTATATTTTTTATTACTATTATCTTTTCAACCATTTTAATCTTTATTATGATTTTTACTCGCGGTTATATTATCGTTGCTCCCCCCACCACCTCCGATGGTCTATTGCATTTTACGAGTGGCTGCGTCGAACACAAGTCTTGCGCAAGCCCAGCCACTTACAACTGTTAACTTGAAAAAGGGATTTAACCCGAAATATTGTATTCTCTTTGTTTGTTGTTTTGTGTTGCTGCTGCCCTCCTCCTTTCAACTTCGGTGAGTGTATTTCATCTGTCCTTTCCATATAAATACTACCTTGCAGCATTCCTTTCCTTTCATTGTTATCCAAAATGTGATTCAGTTTGTTTGTCAATTTAGCTATAAATTCTGCACTGATTTGAGGTGTCTGCTCAAAGAGGATCTTAACATTTTGCTCAAGTATGAATTATTTTGTTCCATATTGGTTCAGATTTGTAGCTTTGACAGCAACGAATGAGAGAGAGAGAGAGAGAGAGAGAGAGAGAGAGAGAGAGAGGGAGGGAGGGGGAAGTTATTCCATTAGAACAAGATAGCATTGAAATTCAAAATGTATAGCAAGAAAAACAAAAAAGAACACGGAAAAACATTCCCAACATTGCAACACCCAAGAAACACCATAATAATAATAATATACCCAGTTTCTCCGTCAACCATTTTCTCCCCAAAATTCTTGCTTAATGAAACATTTAGAAATAGACAAAAATTTTTTTTTGATCTGCCAGTGTGGTTCAGTGTGCTGAGGCATCACACATTGGATTGCGGAGGTACAACAGGACCGGGCACGTGCCGAGGCTCATGTGTGCCAGCCATCCTGCTTTAGGTGGTTTGCCACAGTCATCTACGTGAATACTGGGATGGTTCCCTGCCTCTGCTTCATAAACTACAAATTTCACAAACAAAAAATATATTTATCATACAGCACTCACAAAGTTCAGCAAAAAGATGGAGATACAGACTTTCCTCCTATAGATTACGAACACCAGGCCTTCAGACCCCGTTAGACTCAGTTCCTTCCTTCCCCCCCGCCCCATTCATAAAAAAGGGGGGGGGGGGTAAATTGCTTGGAAAAAACAGTTTACTGATCTTGAATAATAATAATAAAATGAAGGTCTTTCTTTAAAGTAGAAATGTAATACTGCTCTTATTTCCATTTTCCTGTATTCCATTGAAATATTTGTTTTGATCATCCTTGCTGCCTCCTTCTTCCCAGCTGTGTAACAATCTTTCATTCCCACTGAGCCTCCCCAGGAAGCAATAACAATCAACATTCAGATGATTCCACATCTTGAACGAAGGTCCTGTTCATTCAGCTAGTCTTGTCCTGATGCTGGAAACACTGATCCACCCTTCCAGGAAATAACTGAAAATGGCCCATCCATTATTCACTCCTTACGTTTTTTTTTTAATTGCTTAACATCTCCTATAACAACTAGGTCTTTAGAGACGGGAAAGGATGGGGGGCGAGGAATGGGAAGGAATCAGGCCGTGGCCTCTTGAAGGAAGCATCCCGGCATTCACCTGGAGTGATTTGGGGAAACCATGGAAAACCCAAATCTGGATGCCCGGACGGGGATTCAAACCGCCGTCCTCCCGAATGCGAGGCCAGAACGCTAGCCGTTACACCACCACGCTCGGTCACTCCTTACGGACCGTGCACAAACTACGTGCCTCGGTCCGGGGTGGGGGGTCTGAAGGCTACTTTGGCTACGTGGGGGGAGGGAGGTGCTTCCGATCCAGGCCACATAACTTTCCTTTCATAACATTTTTTACAGTTGAAATGAGGAACAGAACTCACAACAGCAAGTGAATATTTATTTCCCTCAGTTAATTATCTCTGTATGTAATTTACAATAGTCTGACAAGAGAAAACAGTACAAAATGTCTTCTGGAATCAAAAGGGAAAAAAAGCTACGTGCTACGTGAGAGGGGGGGGGGTAGAGGAAAAGCCCCGTAGGGCTACGTGGGGGGGAGGGGGGTTTCACAGGAGGCCAAAATGGAGATACGTGGTTTATGCACACTCCCTTATGTGGCGATGGCCAGATTTTGCCAAAATTATTTTCTCGATCCTGCCTTTTCTCATCTTTGCTACATGGTAACAGTACTCTATGCAATTAAACTGCAACTATTGGTTTTCAATTTTGGCAATGGTTGCCACATCAGAAAATTCCTTTCAGGCATTTTCAGGATGACATCACCTGACTGCTAAATGAAAGTTTTTATTCTAGCATGGAAACCATTTATTTTTACAATATCCCATGTGGAACAGTCTCTCTTTCATGTAATTAAAACTTCTGGTTCAGTGAGGTTATGAGAAAGAAGCTCTTTTTAATTAAGATTTGTTATGAACAATTTTCGTGGATGCACTACTTATGTTGCAAAGCTCACATACTAGCTGCCACATGGAAACAATCTTATGCTTACTGATGAAAAACTACAACTTGTCCTGTCCTCCACATACTAATTATAAGCTTAAGGAAACTATTATTTGCCCCCCCTTAAGAAATGAATGCAGCTGCATGTGCCTGAAAACCCCTTCATTCCAGGTCCAAGTAATCTTTGCCTATATTCATTAAAAAACATGCCACTCCAGTACCAAAACTCCGGAGGCAGTGCTCCTTAGTATAGTGTACTCTCCAAAACTGTTTGTGTTTGTGCGCCATACTGAACCTAAATAACCCATGGTAGAACACTGTCTCCAAATTGACTGACTGTCTCTGTCAGCCTTTGTCACTAATGAATCTAATTTGTCTCCAGCCTTCGACAAAAACATTGCTCAGCGGCCCCTAGGAGTTTTATAACATGTGCATTCATGTTAACATCTCCCCTACTCCCACCTCCAATTGATGTGTGCAACAAGCTGCTTTTCTGAGACAGGCAAACTACAGAAAAATAAATTAATAAAACCTTGTTCTATCACAAGGTGCTAAAAACTGAGTTATTATCAAGAACTGAATATCAAATTTAAATAGCTCATGGAAGAGAAAATATAAAAGCGATTATAACTTTTAAACATTTAAAATGCTGCAATTTTCATGTGTGTAATCATAAAATCTACTTCAAATAATGGTTGTGGACAGGGCTGGCACTAGGATTCTCAGGCCCCCCCTTTTTAGCTCTACTACTGCCCATGTGACAATGGGCAGATTCTTCGATCGAGGGGACCGGGGTTGTTGTGTTGTACTTCTTATCCATGCCCCATTAATGCCAGTGTTAGTAACAGCACAACCCTTGATTTGTGGTGAAGCAAATCAGGAAAGGCATAACAATGTTAACAATTAATTAAGACAAGGTAAATTAAAAATCAATAGACAGTTATAGCATTTTACTGAATTTATTCAACTTCTATAATTCTCCTTACAAAATTTATAATTTAGCTAAATTTTGGAAATAGCACAATGAACTTAACTGGGTTTTATGAGAAACAATGGAAAATAAATTGTTAATAATGTGCCAAATAGCTTTACTGGCTCACTATATCTTCTTCTACAACTATTGTTTTTTAACAAAATTATTCATTTTCAGGTTATATATATGTATATAAAAACTCTCAGAAATTGTTAAATACATATGCATAATAAAACCCAAATAATTTAACTCTTCAATCAATAAATTTTCAATTACAAATCATCTTAAACGCCGTATCTATAATAATTGTACGGTTTATACAAAACAAAAATAATACTATTTAAGAATTTCAACCTCTAAAATAAACATCGTACTCAATTTCTATAAAACATATTTTTAGCTCTCTTTAAATCTTATATTAGATAAATTCATCATAATCTGTCTGCTGACAATTAAGTCAGCCAGACTGGAAAAAATATACCACTTCAATACTACTTGTCTCCCTGAACATATGGACGGGTTAGTTTAATCTATGTACATGAAAGTGATTGTATTTCTGGAGCCAATTATTTGATTCATAAACATTGTATAAGTATAAATTGAAATGAATAGTCACATTTCAGTTATGGTGATAAAATAAGACAAAACAGCACCATTAACAAATTCATAAAAAATAATTATTTTCCAGTAGGCCATGTTTTCAGTATAGTGCACAAAAATTCAACAAAATTTATACATTTTTCTCAGAATTTATTTTAGCTGCCAGGTGTAAAACCTATGTATGAGCATTTTAAGTACCATACAGTATATTTTTTAAAAAGTAAAACAAATTAACTGATTAAAATCAAAGCTCCACAAATAAATTTAAGGTAACATAATACAACTTAATAAACTTTTTTTTATCTAAATCTAGCATCACAAATATGGAATGTTTCATAATATATATGAAGATGTATAAAGTATCACAAAAAGCTGTATTCAACAACTTTGTTCATTACTACATCAACTTCAATTTCTGCATTAATGAAGTCAGTAGTTATTATTACTTGTCAATAACGAAGTTCAAATGATTAAGAACACTTAAAATGAATGTTCAGTTTCAGAAACTTCCTTGAAACAGTGAAAGGATACAATCAAAACTTTTTGTTTATTTGCTCCTTTCTTTCACAGTATTACACACTAGTAATAATCAGATCTTTGTCTCAGAATGTCCAAAACTAGAAGTCTGTATCTGGTTTTATGGTTCTGAAAGATCTCTCGGGCATACGGCTGTGTCAACTAATCGTGGATGAACGAATTTTCGATGGTGTAATGTGCCATCATCTTCAGGTTGTGTCTGCTGGCCAACATGAGGAGCGCAGTCCAGGACGTGTCTGGTTTTATGGTTGGTGGCAAGTACTTCATTAAATGAGAATGCTCTATTGCAATTAAAATAATAATGTGACCGACGTCATTAATTATGTTCATTGTGATGTAAGCCACAATGTTATTTAACTAGAGTATGACTTCATTCTTCCTCCTCAGCTAAAAGTTCAACTTTTAACTTGGATATCATGCTTTTGTTTCAATTCTTTAAGCTTCCTATCACACCAATAAACTTTACAATGTAGTTTTATGTATTTCCTAATCAATATGAGGCGTGCCATTGCAATAATACAATACTCATATTAATACCATATGCAATATTCAATTAACTGAATAACTCTACCAGGTGCAAGAAAGAAATATAATTTTATAGGTGGATCCAGAATGTGGATATTTAGACTTGTGTTTTGTGTATTTCAAGTGAGCAAATATGGTCAACAAAGTCATTAGTTTTGACAATTTAAAGCTACTGGTAAACAAAAAAATTAATGCTCCTAAAAAATAAAATTTTCTTATGACTTTCTCTAAATTACTTACAATGTAGAACAGCCAATATCAATGATGTGAAGTTTTCAGGCCACCCTTGTATGCTACCCTACAATGTAATATGGTGAAACTATCTCATAATTTCTAGTAATTCATACATTACAAAATATCATTAGTTTCTGTTGTATTTCAATAGTATCGTACAAAGCACCATGTGAACATCTTTAGCAAATTCATCTCGTATAACTGCAAAAGAAAACTTACTTCATATGCTAACAGGTCAAAAGACATCTACCAAGTTTAACCTGAACACTACTCAGAAAGTAAGGTATACGAAGAAAGTGGAGAAACTTGTCCCAATTACTTTACTTAATTTAGAGCTTGACAGTTTTTGGTATAAGAACAAACAATATAGGTTGTTGATTACTGAATATGTTTAAGACATTTTGTATGCGTTTGAGTGTATCAACTTTAAATTCTTGAGTTTTGTCATTTGCAGTTTTGTTTATTTTTCTGTTTCAATGAGGAAACAGAACTACTTATTCAACATGTTTTTGTTTTAAAATGAACTATGGAAGTAATTGTGCATATCTCTCTGTTCAGTATACCCAATTCACTGGTACCCACTGGTGCTCTGTGCTCAGTGTTTCTAGCGCTTCAATAACTTTTCTGAATGTGACATCAAAGTCTTCATTTACAATAATTTGGTCAATATACTTTTCATAAGTTCTTTGCAAGCAAGCACTCTCCTCCAATGTCTGACGTAAATCTTCTTCCTAAAAACAAAAATTTTATTCTGAGATATAGCAATATGGCAAGTTGGTGGACAGCTATACCATACGAATCAAGACAGAATTATCTCAGCACACAAAAAAGAAATAAAAACAAATTAAAATGAATAAAAAGTCATACCTCATATAGTGATGCCAAGGACTCTAAAGTTCTTGCACGCCGAGAACTGTATCTAATGGAACTTGCTCGATCAAACTGACCATGCAACAAAAAAAGATAAATAACAACAAATCATGCACAATAAATCTACATATAAAACTTTAAAATAATATTTTAACTTTGCCATATGTCACTCAAATTAGAGATTTTTAGCTAGTAGAAATAATTACAATAACTAATAAAACCAAATAGCATTATAATTACAGATAAAATTCTACAGTTTATAATATTTCATGCAGAACAAAATATAAATTCTACCTCTGTGGATGGTTGAGTGAAGAGAAGCTTCTTATGATTAAAGAAATGGAATTATGCCATACTCTCATCCGAACAGACATTTACACAAATTTACAGGATGGGATCTCAGTAACAAAAGTTTAGATTTTTACACATTGGTATCACATCAAGCATATATGCACTTGGAAGGAGGAGGGAGGGAATAACAATTTGAAATGTAGGAGAAAGGTAGTGACAACTAGGAAAATGTTTAAAGTGGGGAGGGGAATTTGAGAAACCTAGAACAGGGATAAGAAGTTACAAGAATGTGTTTATCTAAGAATTTATTCCAGAACATTACCAAATTGTATAGTTGGATATTTTGCAAGGTCCACATCTGATCCTTTGTAACAAACTGCATTACAAAATCGATAATGTATACTTCAACAGCACTAGTTAGTAGCTCTTTTTATTTAAAGTTCATCTTCAATTTACTTAAAAAGTTCTTTGTTTTATTGCCTTTTGCCACAGATGATTGTTTCTATGTCTGTTTTATAAGATGATTGTTTCTATGTCTGTTTCATAACTACACACCCAAGTTTCCCCATATCTGGAAATAACCTGTTGTGACAGGAAATTAAAATTATTAGAAGTACGGAAGAGAGGAGAGGACTGGAACAAAGTGGTGACAGAGAGGTGGTGGGAAGAAAGAAGGAAATGGAGAGGCTTGTGCATAATGCAGACCCAGCCAGAGGCCGGAAACTGTTGAGGTTGATGATGATGATGATAAGTCCAAACTTACAGATTCATAAATTTTATCGAGTGGTTAAGAGGTCATTAAAATTTATATTGTAAAAGTTTGCATTAGATAAAATATATACAGAGATTAGTTTGTGCTGTTTTTGACTGGCCATTTTATGCAGGATTGATTGTTGGCCTTGAAGCTGTTTTGGCATCTTTGGAAAAAAAGAAAGAGAGAGAGAGAAAAAAGAAATTTTACCCATAATAATTGATTTAGCTTTGGTAAAGAACAGATGCCTTCACTTTATGAGAGAAAGTAACAAAGACATTCCAAGTTTGAACAGTACACAAGGGGTTTTTATCACCTTTATTATAAATCAGATGAAGTAAACACTTTTCAGTCAGAAAAGTACATTTGACAGTGAGCTACTATTTCTACGCAGCGCCACATTTAGGATCTGTAGGCTCCTAGGCTATACCCCAGTGATGTGGGCCCTTTAGAATTTGTAGGCCCCTTGGCTATGTCTATGGTGCACACCCTTAAATCATTATTGATTACTTATTATTAAATTAATAAACCTTTTAATGAAAAACAATGGATAATGCAATGATAGTAAAAATATACAAAGATAACTTACTGAAGAATCAAATATGTATACTGCAACCTTATGTTACAAATCCTCATCATTGAGCAGCAAAGTTGTTACTTTCTGGTATAGGTTCACTGAAATGTTATTTTACAGTACACCCGTGCTTAAAGGATTAAATTGTGCATGCCTGAACATTGTTTTCAGTTTTCACAGGCATTTCAAGACTTTTGGTGCTAAAACCATTTCAAAAATAGGTTACTTCCTTTGCACATTTTTTTTATTTATTTGCATGTATTGCAGATCCCTTTTGTGGTGCAGACCCCTAGGCTACAGCCCAGGTAGCCTATTCCTAAATGTGGCCCTGTTTCTGGGAACCCTTTTCCGTCTTTAGAAACATTGAGTAAGTGATGTATTGTCTGTGAATGTATGGTCTGAATTGACACTTCTACCGAAATAAGCATGCAATCTTGAAAGAAAGAAATTATAAACAGTTTTAGAGGCGGGTCTGTTGGATCAGCGAGTTAGTAGACTCAGTGATATGAATAAAAACTTTTTCAGCCTTTCATTTCAGGAAAATGGTTGTGTTTCAATCACCAAGTATTTCCTCCCTACGACCAGAGGTGATAGCCAAATCTGAGGAAAATAACCATCTATAAATAATATCAAAATATAAAAAAGGGACTTACATGTCACACTGTGTTAAAACTTAAATGTTTGCAATATAAAACATTCCAAGATCTCAATACCAAAAAAATAAGATGTGTTTGGAGTAAACCTTTTTTATTTTTCTACATAGTCTCTTCTTTTAGGGTTATACACTTCGTCCAACGATGTTCTAGTTTGTTGATCCCTTCTAAATAATAGGATTTGTCCAAGTCTGCAAAATATCCGTTAGTGTGTGCAATCACCTCCTCGTTTGAATAAAATCTTTGTCCCGCCAGCCATTTCTTCAAATTGGGGAACAAATAGTAGTCCGAGAGAGCCAAGTCTGGAGAATAGGGGGAATGTGAAATGAGTTGGAATCCTATTTCCATTAATTCTGCAACCACAACTGCTGAGGCGTGTGCTGGTGCGTTGTTTTGATGGAAAAGGACTTTCTTGTGGGCCAATTGCGGGTGTTTTTCTTGCAGCTCCGTTTTCAAACAGTCCAATAACGATGAATAATATACACCTGTAATAGTTTTACCCTATTCCAGATAGTCGATGAGGATTATCCCTTGCGAATCCGAAAAGACAGTCACCATAACCTTTCTGGCCGAAGGAACAGTCTTCGCCTTTTTGGTGTAGAATCTTCCTTGGTAACCCATTGTTTAGATTGTTGTTTGGTCTCAGGAGTATAGTAATGTATCCATGTTTCATCCACAGTGACAAAATGATACTTAAAAGTCCTCTGGATTCTTCTGGAACAGCTGCAAACCATCCTTGCAACACATCACTCGATTCCGTTTTTGGTCAAGCGTCAGCAATCGCGGCACCCATCTTGCGGATAGCTTTCTCATGTCCAAATGTTTATGCAAAATATTATGTACCCATTCAGTCTAGATGCCCACTGCACTAGCAATCTCAAGCACCTTAACTCTTCTGTCATCCATCACCATATCATGGATTTGATCAATGATTTCTGGAGTCATAACCTCCACAGGCTGTCCAGAACGTTCAGCGTCACTTGTGCCCATATGACCAGTCCGAAAATTTTGAAACCACTTATAAACTGTTCTAATCGAAGGTGCAGAGTCACCATAATCTTTATCAAGCTTCTCTTTAATTTCCTGAGGTGTTTTGCCTTTCATAAAGTAATGTTTAATCACCACACGAAATTCTTTTTCGTCCATTCCATAAAATCACTTGACTTCCTTGATTCACACGAATGCCAAACACAAAGAAATAGACCAATATGGCTGAAACTTGGTGTGCGTTCATTCAAGAGATGCTACTAACTAAACATGATCTCAATGTGCGCCAGACTCTGCATGGACTTTTCAAACACCCCTAGTATACACAAATAAAGCAGTTTGATGAAACATGTGCCAGGCCTTTCCACTTCAAATGCAACATTTCAGAAAATTTGTGAACAGTACTGGAATGTGTCTGGATGTCTTTTACATAAAAAAAAAACCTTCTGAATTTGATGTAGTTTCAAGATGCGGTAAAAACAAATATGTTTAACCCAAATTCAGAATGAAAGGAGCAGACCCAAGAGGTAAAATCCCAAATTCCATTCGAATAATGTTAAGGATGCAGCTAGTAGATTAACAGCATTTTATTTGTAAAAAATGCTATAAAATCAGAATGTATTTCATTCTAAAGTACTTATAATATACAGAATTAACAGTAAAAGAATTATTCTTAGCAAACACTCCAAAATATTAATGAGTTTGAGTTTAAAGAGGATGCATTAACATCACCTTAAAAATGTACTCAGCTTCACATCATAGTTTATGAAAGCAGGAAAGAATGGGAAGAATAAATCCCATCATTTGCCAGAGATGAAAATAGGAGAGCAAAGACAAACAGAAAAAAGCACATTTTACAATATTTTGGTATGAATCATTATTCATGCACAGAGATGAGATATGCTCACACTCTAAGTCTCACCAAATGTCTAAAACCGGATATAGCAGTTGTGGGCAGGGTGGGGATGATAAGGGGAGAAAATTAACTAGACCAGTGATTCTCAATGTGGTCCACAGGCAGAATATTAAAAATTTAATTATATTTGAAATAAATAAATCATAGTAAAAATAAAGTATTAAAATTGGAAACGTAAAATGGATACTGTACTGTTGAAACCTATGAAAGAATATAAGCTGTACACCTATAAGCTAAACTTTCTAAAAGTCATGAAAGTCAAATAGTTACAGGATATGAGTATATGACTGAATTGTTACTATAATAGTCTATTCACTAAATACTGTTATGTTTTTACCATTCTTTAACCATTTAATGCTTTGTGGATACTAAATTATAACTTTCAAATGCATACAATACCAACAACACAACAAAATCAAAACCAATCACACAGATCTTAATACCACCAGAGTCTCTCACATATTCACAGTCACTGATATTCACTCACTAGTTTATACAAGTCATAGCACTACCCCCCCCCCTTTTTCTCTGATCTATCCATCCCGGATAGATGGTGTAGTATGACCCGAAACCTTGCCAGCAAATCAGTGTGATCAACCTTCTTTCCGCCATGTTGTAACTTCTTGATTCTGTACAATACATCATGAATCCTCTTCACAAAAGTGTAAGGTCCTTCCCATTTTTTGGTAAGCTTTGGGGAAACCCTTTTTCTACTCAATGGGTTGTAACAGCCAGACTTCATCATATATCTTTGCTTGGACTTGAAGCAGTTGGTGCACATAAACCTTTCATGATGACGCCCACCTGAATGTTGCTCTGTAACCACGTTAGGTACTTGATGTTCTGGTTTCACCATCCTTCTGTCCACTTTTTTTTTAACTGCTTTATGTCTCTCAACAGCGAGGTCTTTAGAGACGGGAAAGGATGAGGGCAAGGAATGGGAAGGAATTCGGCCATGGCCTTTTTAAGGAAGCATCGCAGCATTTGCCTGGAGTGATTTGGGAAACAATGGAAAACCCAAATCTGGATGCCTGGACGGCGATTCGAACCGCCGTCCTCCCGAATGCGAGGCCAGAACGCTATCCGTTACACCACCACGCTCGGTCTCCTGTCCATGTCCACTATGTGTACGAGAAGTTCCTCCAGGTCGGTCTGGTCGCATGTTAGAACAGCCAGTTTAACATCACGTTCCCATATTGCAGCAGAGAAGCTGCCACAAATCAACTTGCTTGGTGTTTGTCAATCACGTCCGGAATAGCAGCGTATGGTTAGTTGTTCATCAAACACCTCAAATCCTTGGAAAGATTCTTCAGGTCTTTGAGTGCAACTCTTCATATCGGCTATGTTGACCATCTCTATATAGTCCTCCCAGATGTGGTTGTCCAACAGCAGCATAAGGTACCCTAAGTAGTCTGATTTTTGCAGCTGAACAGAGTGAACAATATCAGCAGACTTCACTCCCAGATCCAAAATCAGTGCAGTTACTTTCCTGATCGGACCAACCATTGTACTTTACTGCTGTCTAAAACTACTTCCTACATGTTGAGCCTTCTATTTAGCCATTAGAAACTGCTGGTTTCATTTTACCCAAGAACTGGCCGATGATCGTACCACCATCCAATGTTCATTGCTCCATTGGCTCCTTCAAAACATCAAACTCCACTGTAGTATCACTTAACCCTTTTCATATGCTGAATTTTTCCAGAGCAACTTTGTCACACAAAGCAGTTGTTTACTCCATATTTTATTCTTAAAGATCTGACATTGTCTCTGTGATGTTTTCTTGCAACTGCCTTCCTTCCATTCCCGTTTCGGATATTAAGTCTTCAATACCAGATTTCAGTTCTTGCATGTGACTTCACACTGATAAGGATTGCATTACTTGCTGAAGACTTGGTTCGTAGGTTTCATTAGACCCCCTTTGTAAATACTCAGTCAAGTCTAATAATTCTGGATCTTCTCTTTTATTGCAGCTTCCAACCAAGCTATCTTTTCTGATAGCTCCCAATCTGCAAGAACAGTTTTCACTTCATCATTGCGTAGTTGCCGTAAAGGCTTCATTGTCATTTAGACAATTGATTACGCTTCCAACTAATACACGCAAAATCTTAAGTAGTTTCCTGCATAAATGGTCCTTCTTCTGACACCAATTATATGTGCTTTTACTGTTCTTTAACCATTTAATGCTTTATCTCTACTAAATTACAACATTCAAATACATACAATACCAACAACACAACAAAACCACAACCAACAATACAGATCTTAACACCAGCAAAGAGTCTCTCACATTCATTGTCAAGGATATTCACTTACTAGTTTATACAAGTTGTAACAATAAGATCCCAGTCGGCATCAAAGAGAGCACCGTTATTTTGAGGGTTAATTTAATCACCTTTTTATGAGGGTGTTTATTATTATTACTCCACGATTCACTAAAAGTGTGTGGCGGAGGGTGCATTGCACCTATCCAAAAGGGTGATAGTTTGGAAGGGATATATGGGATATTGCAGGAGGTGCCCATGGGCTATTGTGAGGAACCATCCCAGAATTCGTCTGGAGTGATCCGGGAAAACCATGGAAAACCCAAATCAGGATGTTATTGTAGATGTACGAGAAGGCAGTTCATGCCAATAACAACTGGTAGGTTTAGTTAATAAAATACACAAAGGTGAAAAAATTAGGCTCATAAAAGTTAATGGTCTGCAGAATTGTTTACCAGATTTTGTTGGTTTTCCAGATGAAAATGGTTGAGATACTGAACTAGGCAACCAATAATGATGGAAGAGCATTGCAGTTGGTTACGTTACCGGTACAAACAATTTGTCTGTAGCCATTTATCTTAAAGAAAAGTTGATAGGTGGTGAGGTTGAACTAGGGTAATGGGACATGTGGAATAGGCTGGATGCATGACCTATACAAAAGTAAGGATCCATATGGCGATTTGGTAGAGTTAAGAGGTAAGTTTTTGTACAGACAATCAGATGGGTGCAGGGATAGTGAGAAGAATTTTTAGAGCAGAGTGCATATTTCAGTTAAGAAATGGAGAAATTCATGTCCAGAATGAAAAATTTAATTTATTGATTCAAGACCATTTGAGAAAAATGACATATATGAAACACTGGTTAGTTTTTAATGGTGCAGGAATTTTTTATACAAGGTCCAGGAGATAACAATGAAATATGAAGCCTAGTTACATGTTAAACGAATACCTGATGAGGGATACCTCATCAGAACAAATCAGCAAAAGTGGATAGCAAGACTGTAGGCAAGAGAATCCTTGGTGTGGGGCAGATGGCAACTCTCAAAATAGATGTTTCTTGCCGTATACCTGATATAAATGTAAACATATAGCCAAACGATATGTAGCACACATATTGCGACCTACATGCCACATGCAACCAGCCCTCCCCGATCCATAATATTTCAAATTGCTATAGTTTGTTATAAAGTAATTATAAATTTTGGTTTTCTAGTATTAATGATTCAAGTAATAATGAACCCTTGTTTCTGGAGTTAGAGAATTTCATTGTTGTCGAGGCGCTAGAAAGGCTCGCCAGCTAGCTAGCTGCCGTGTAGTATAATACACTCGTTACATGGCAGTCCGCAGGAGGTTGTCTTATAGTACAGACATGGCATAGGATGGTAGGGTGCTGAGGCACCAGCCTCAGCTTGTATGAGTGAACAGAGTGAAAGATGTTTTGTAAAGATGTATATACACAACATTAATAGTAAAAGAACTTTTGTGAAGATTTCTATATTTTTTAATTGTTTTGTGCCGAGTTATGCAATAAATAAAGTCTAGTGAATTTTGTATTATTATTTCTATAATAATAGCACCCATCATATGAAGTAATTAAGAAAGAGAACTGAATTGCAAAAAGATAAAGGAAGTATTTAAGTTTGGTTTAAGCAGAGCTGTACGGCTAACTGAGTTACAGGAAGTCAAAGAGGGCTGACTACCAATAACACGCCGTAATTAGCAGCTTATAATATCCACGAAGAAACTGTGTACCTGAGAGTAGGACAGCAGTGTCAAAGGATTGGCTACTGTTCAAGAAACCACTTGCTGATTACACCTAACAGATCTAAATATCATCTATCTTACAAAGCCTCTTCTCACACTCTTAAGAATCCCCATACCCCTATCTTCTTCCTGAAATTCACAATGGTGGCAACCCAGGATGCCCTATGTGTTGCCTACAGAATGGAGGTTAACCATGGTGGATCATCATCTCCAACCTTTCGTAAAGAAGCTTTCCTCATATATGAAAGATACTGGATTTCCTTTCTTCCCTCTCCCTCCCACCACCACCTCCCTCATGTCACCACTGATGTCATTTTACGAGGGCGGTCTGATAAGTACTTAGCCTACAAAAGAAAAACGAAAATTTCGGAAAATGGCGATTTATTTCTCAACATAGTGAATCCCAGAAAACGGTGGCCATCACCTTTCCGGCCGATGGGACAGTCTTCACCTTTTTCAGAGCACATTTGCCGGGTAAAGTCCACTGTTTTGACTGTTCCTTGGTCTCTGGTGTGTACCAGTGGATCCATGTTTTGTCGACGGTCATGTAACGACACAGAAACTCTTTCAGATTGCGCTTAAACAACATCAAACACGGCTGTGAAGTGTTCTCACGGTTGCGCTTGTTGTCTGGAGTGAGTAAACGTGGCACCCATCACGCCGACAGCTTTCTCATGCCCAACATTTCATATAAGATATGACCCAAGCGGTCTTTTGAGATGCCTACTGTCCCAGCAATCTCGCACACCTTCAATCGGCGGTCTCCCAATACGAGAGTGTGGATTTTTGTCACGTTATCCTCCATGGAAAACGTTTTCAGGGCACCTGGGCATGGCTCATCAAAAACCGATGTGCGACCATGTTGAAATTCATTAAACCAATTTTTGACAGTCGCCATCAAAGGAGAAGATTCACCGTACACAGCATCCAAGTGCTCTTTGATTTCGCTGTGTGATTTTCCTTCCAAAAACAAGAATCGAATCACCGACCGATAATGCTCTTTTTCCATTTTTCTAAAATCCGCGGACACACCCACTTTCACACGCAATCAAAACAAAACTATGAGTCAGATTTGGCTAAAATTTTAACAATAGCCGTCTAAGATAATGAACTGCACGATAAGAAATTTTTCTGGTGACAGTGGCGCCATCGGAAAGAGAGGCTAAGTACTTATCAGACCTACCTCGTATATCATCATCCCCTAATGCCAGGGCTTCTGTGTCCTTAAATATTTCCTTGAAATTCCTCCCTCTTTCCCTTCCCCACCACCCACACTGTGTTTCAGATGCACAACTGATATATTTTCCACTGCAGGTATGTTTAAACAAATCTACATTTTGATAGCTGCTATCCCTCCCACACCAAGCATTCTTGCCAATAGGCCCTTGTTTTTGAAACAGATGAACAATCCTTCTCCAAGTAATCCCATAAACAATTAAAAGCCTCATATCCCACTGTTAACCTCCAGGTCTTCTACAAAAGCATATCTGTCATGTTACACCCCGCTCCTCACTTCTGCATGATCCAAAATGTTTTAATTTTTTATTTTTTCATCTTGTTTTTGTGTGTTTTCGCAGTTCTCTTACCTGAGACTTTGTTATGTGATGTAATGCGTTTACTTTCTTTGCGCTTCTTCCTTTTCATATTGCATCAAAGCATTTTCCTTTCCTTTTTCTTGCCAAAATACACTTCCACTTAAAACCATTCTTCACAGTTCACAGTTTTTAATCACAGAATAAGACAAATACTCTGGTATTTCTTGCATATCACAATATGTAGGCCACAGGAAAAGGAGGTAAATTATATGCTCTTATAAAAAAAAATCTCATAAAAAATCTATGATAATTCCATGCCCCAAGTAGGTTACTTACATTACAACATCAAATACAGTGGATTATCATGATATGTAGCACAAAGGATATTTCTTACAATGAAAACAAAGCATGCATCCATTTTTTTTTATTTAAAAAAGGTATGGTTTCAAAGATTATACTACACAGCAATAAAAAAAAGCTCCAGATGACATAACAATGCAGAATAATTTAAACACGTACGTCATAGGGATGTAGCCATGCAAATGCTCTCTTATTGAAAGAAAAAATCAGACCTTCCACAAAGAATATTTTTCTCTGTTGTCTGTGCATTTACACATTTCTATGTTTTCATGCCTTCTTCTATTATTCTCAGTCCTTATACTTACAGATATCCTCTTTCTCTTATGTTCCCAAAAATTAACAGCTTAATTAGGTTAGCTGAAACTGAATGTTTCTAAAATAATTTTTGTGCACCCCCTTTGCCAGGCCATGCTCATATTAGAACTAAAAAGCACATTCTTACATTGCTTTGCAAATTGGAACCAAAATGTATAAATCAGAGGAACATTATGTTGCTCTTTCAGAAGTAAGGAACCACACAGGAAAAACAGCAATAACGAAGCAGAAAAATTTTATCCTATTATACAACTGCAAAATTTTTTTGTTTTATTAATTCATCTCAGGAAACTAACCAAGCTAAATTGTTGTTCAAACTCAATATTTTGACAACTGTGTTCTCCATTGTCATCTTCAGGTAGAGTGAACAAGTCATAAGACCTGAAGTTTATTTCAAATGTTTCTGTTATAATGTTGTCCCAAAAGCTACTGGTATGTGCCAGCACTCTGGTCAATTCAAAATCAAAGCCATGTCCTAGTTCCAAAATATGTTCCACCACCGCAAATTTATCCTTTTATCCCAGGTAAACACATATGGCAAATTCCAAACAACACTGTTTAATATAATGTATCATCAGGTCAATGTATTATTTTACACAGTTAAAAGAAATGCTGTATACTCCTGGTGTATCATTCAGAGAGAGCAAAATATTCCAAGTTTTGGTGATGGTAAGAAAATTGTCTTAATACCATTTTTTGCCAGAACTCTTCCAACTTTAGATATTGAGTATGGCAAGAAGGCTAAGTGGTCATGTGGAACATTACTGTGGTTATTAGGCCTGTGTTTCACTTCCTGGAATGCTATTGCTGTATCCATTTTGTTTGAAGGTATGACAAATATTCTAACTCACCAGGCTGTCCTTATTAAATAATGCTCGTGTCCTGTGGATTAGAGTTGTAAGCATCATCTTGTGCTGTGCTGGATGGGGTTGAATGATAGAATTTTAGGACACTCTCTGTATAGGAAGCCTGCACACATGGACCTGTACCTAAATGTTCATAGTCATTAACATCTGGCACAGCTAGAACTTCATATGTAGGGAATCTATATGCTGCAGTTCTGATATTGCATACTTCAGTGTTTGGTGCATGGAATGGAGTTTTAGTTTGCTATCCTCAATCACCTCTGAACATAGCATACCATGACCAGTCCACTAACACATGCCTTACATATTAGACAACTTCCAGGCCTCAAACTCATATATCTCATCTCTTTTTCACCGGCAACGTCTAATCAGAATTCCTCAACATACAAACTCTAATCTTTCCCACCTTTTACGAGATATCTTGGATCCAAATCTCACAGGGATCCTGATCTATCCTACCCTCAAACACCGTTCTAATGTTTTTTCACAGGGAGTATAATTTCCAGCACATACTTTTGAAAAGGCTGGGAGAAATACCAGTATTCACCATTTAGTGTTTTCTGCCTTGATCTGTGACAAGAAATGATCGATCATTCACTTTTCATTCGCCAGATCCAGTTTTAATATGCAATTTACATCTTAGCCTCCCATTAATTTACTGATGTATTTGACCTCTTAAATGAAAGTGTAAAATAGTCTTACCTTCACTGTTTGGCAGTTTCTTGAATTTTTAAAGATGTACATAATGTTTCTCGAGAGGAATGCTAAATTTTTCCACTTAAATGTCTTTTCTACTTTCTGCAATTATCCGCTAATACATTCTGCCATTATAAGCTAATACTCCCTGCAGTACTGATTTAAAACTCCAAATACCCTATTTATCTTCGAGTTGTTTCCATAATGTGTAGATACAATCAGAAGACTTTGTCTCCCATAGAGAAATTGCGAGACTTTGTCTCCTGAAGTGAACTGTGCTTAAGATCTGATCAGATCTGTTTGCTTCAAGATTCCAAAATATATGTTATCTAACATATTTTCTCATATTCCTTTTAAACAAATGCTAGAAGCTATAATTCCAAGAAAACTATTTATCATCCTGTATTTACAAAAAAGGAATTAAAATTAATCAAACATCATGTTTGACCATTTCAAGCAATAATAATCACTACAAATTATGGAACAGCAACAAGGATTCCAAGTTGCTTTTAAAGGATTTTATTTTCCTATGTGTAACAAAATAAAATTACACATAAGATCATTTCTGATTATGGTATGAAATAAATTTGCACACTTTCCAGGCCACCTTTGTTAATAACATTTAGGTTTTCCGGGAATTGCTGCATTTTTATTTTGTTTCACTAAGCTTTCAGCTGTCATGCTTCAGTCTTCTTTAAAATTGTTATGTTTGATACTAATAAAAAAGGAAACGCTTTTAGGCAAAATAAGGAAAATAAACCCACCATTCATAACAGTGAAAGAAGAAGGGCAGCAACAATCACACAAGCGTCTTTTTGGAAGAAATGAAGCACGAAGGGATGCAAGTGGTCCGAATTTTTTCATGAATTCCACATCTGTGATGCCTTTGATCACTACCACAGGTGCAATAGGAGACCAGGAGAATGGCCCCCATAGCATAATACTTTCCCCTTCAGCTTACATTAGTAGCTCAGTCCATTTTTCGAGCAGCCATTCTTCGAAAGACGGCATATCTGGACATGGACACTGACGTGCTGTAGCAAGAAATGTGATTGATCTGACCAAGTGAGATGTTTCTACTGATCCATGTTCCAATATCAATGATCTCATGCTCACTGCAATCATAATTGATGATTACCTTGAATCAACTTGGGAAACATAGGAGCCACCTGCTGCGAAACCCCTTGTTCATGTGTGATGAACAGTGTGCCCCAAAATACTTGTTCCTGCACCAGCACTGTACTCGCAAAATTTTAGCTTATTTAGGATACAATTCAACCCTCATTGACCCCAAAGTTTTGAAGTTTAGGTACACCAGAAAATCTTAACTGTAGATAAAGAATATTTTCTTTTATAATTTTCTCTTACATTAAAAAATTGTTAAGGATTATTCTTTACACTCTAAGGATATGTGGCAGTAAATAGAATGGAGAAGGGTTCTTGCAAAGCTCGGGGAAGAGCGCAGTTATAGAGCAAAGACGTATTTACCGCCAACAGCCAAGTTTGTAAACAAAGGTTATTTATCTGCAACAACTTGCGAACACTCACTAATCCTTTTTTGTTCTTTAGATTGACTTCTGTTTAGAAAATTAAGATACTTGCAAACAAAATAAATACATTATTAATATAAAAAATAACCCCTTATGACTGATTCTAAACTTTTTTTTCTCTCACAATAAAAAGTTAAAAATCAGTAATCGGATATTATTTAAAACTTTTTTGTTTCATAACAGTTTGTGCAAATGAAAAGTGATTTTTGTGAAGTCTTTTTCCTACACTTATAAAATGTCTACTTCTCCAGGTAGTTTGCCTAATAACTAACATAACTATGCGAAACTATCCTCAAACAGAAAAGTTTTAAATCTTATGATAAAGTAAAATGCCACATTGTGATTCAAACAGTTTCCAATTTTCAGCATAAAGCAGGAATTCAAATCAAAACTGACCACTGTATTGATAATTAAGTTGCTCAAACTGTTCGTAAAAAGAACATGTTTACAGAAAAATTTGACTAGACCTGCAGACATGAGAAAAGAAGATTTTTGTGGTAATGTTGGATGATCTCTTTGACATAGCTCAATCAGATGCTCTGTGTGTAAGTCATCCTAGGTAGAAGACAAAAGCAGTTTATGAATTCAAAATGTACCTCTTTCAAGAGTTTGAGCTGTCTCACAAAGGGGAGGATTATTTAAGAATAATAAACCTTTTTCTTATGTCTATTGCTGTCCAGTTTCTTTCACTAGAAGCAACTAAAGCACCATATCATGGTTTCATCTTTATGCATCAACTGAAAAATTATCAAGATATTGATCCATAATTCAATAAGGCTGCTGCAAAAATGTTTTCCAACGATATATGGTATTTTGCTCCTGACATTGATACTCTATCAGACGGAACTGTTCGAACAAATATTAAGGCAAATACAACTCGAATTATATGAAGAAGGGGGAGAAGAAATAAATAAATTTAAGAGATATCTTTTAAATGAAAATGATTTTTCCTCCTCTACAAAAACAAGTTTTCTTCTTTTGTAACTTCCACCACAAAAACATTCTTTACAATCTTTTCTCTCAGTACTGATTTATTTGACAAATATCTGTCAGTATGGATGATTCTGATTAGCAAAGTGGACTTGAGAAAATAATTGTTAAAAATGACATTGGAGAAAGAGGTGTCAAACACATTAAAGATTATAACAACACTCTCATAAAAGGTGAAAATGAGAAACATTTTACAAAAAATCTTAAAAAGTATCCACTGCCTCAAAAACCATTCTTACAAAAAATAATGTGTTTATCTTGTAGAGATTGTGTGCTTCATTAAAAACCTTAACATTTCCAATTTTTTGTGTCATTTTAAGAATTTTTCAAGTAAGCATTTTATAAATTCTTAAACAATTGTGGAGGTTGGCTGGGCCTAACCACATCAATTTCTGTATTAACAAAAGTCATAATTGGGAACATTAAATAGCTTTTGGACAGAATTAGTGGTTGCTTATACTATTTTCCAACTTCAAGGTGTTTGAGGGTCATCTTAAAGGTGTCCCAAATTTACTGAAATTTGGCATGGAGTGTTTTTTTGTAGACTGGAACAGGATTAGGGAATAGGAGCAGCAAAATTTTAACCTTCAAAAAATTGTTTATTGCTAAGGGCCACACTTATGTGCACCTATTCTGCTTTACACAGCTGGTAACCATCCTACATTCATGATCTGTCATAAGGTGTGGGCGTCCACCACTTTGTCACCTAATGATTTTTTTACCATCACTCGACTACTTTCCAGAAATGTTCACCACAGTAGCATGCAAAAATTTGACCAGCATCGGTGTTTCCAAGATGCTTGTTCTCAAGTTCTGACCATAACAGTCTACACTTTGTCAAAGTCACTTATGTCAGTGGATTTCCCCCATCACATATTGTCACTAGAATGACTTCCCATGTATCTCTGCTCTGCATATATACTTTCCTTACCACATTATATACCCGTCACATTAGTAGAAGGCATTCAATCTCACAGTGGCTTGTGATCATAATGTTCGGGCTCATCAGTGGAAATATCTATATCATACCAAACGCTCTCTCCCCTATAGTCATGGTGTTTGCTGTCACTTAGAAGGTATTTTAATAACATCTCCCAAACATTTATATCCAAAGCTACCCACTCGGTTTAGTTCACAAACAACTTTCTAGGACCACAATACAATCTGCTCAGCCCATCGACCAACCCAAACCCTCCAAAAACTAATCATACTCGAGTCCTGGTCATGAAGTACTTCCTCGGCCTCAAATCCATACATGCTTAAAGTTATAATTTCCTTCAAACCTGTATGGAAATTAGACCCATTCTCCCCATAATCATCCCCGTCCCTCTCAAACTTTGCTTCAGCAGCCCTCCTATCCTCAGCCAACTACTATTCCACTAACACAATCTTCCCCGTCCCACCCAGGAATCCCAAGGCTCTTTCCCATGCAACAGACCCCACTGTGCAACTTACACCATGCTTCCCCCACCTTCATTAACCCCCTTACTGCTTTCTCATCAAACCTCCCATGTAGAGATGGGTTACAAATAACCAAGCAGCTAAAAATTACCGTTATTTTAAAAACACCGTTTATCAGGTAGCAGCCAAAACTATAACTGGAGTTATTAAAATAACTGTTAGCACCTCCCTCTGACAGCACTGTAATTGTTTATCAACCACACGCTACGAATGCATCAGTCACGGCTTACTGCTTCTCTCCCCGTTATTAACTGCAACAGCTACCACTAGATGACACCACTACTGCAAAACGCTAATAGCTACTTGATAGTTATTAAATACGATAGCGACCGTTAGAGGACACCACCTATGTAAACCGCTTTTTACTACTTTTGACTGTTATTAACTGTGATAGCAACCAACAGGTGTCCCTAGCTACTACTGACAATGTTAAATACTACTTTGCAAATATTATTTGTGATAGGGTCCAAAATTGATCATCTCTCTATGACTTAGTGGCCATTAAAATGGTTTTCAGCGTCCATCCTTCCATTGTAAACCACTTGATGATGCTTTTTTCTATAGCTGTTTACCCGTCAGTTGTAGGCGTTATTGACTGTGATAGCGACCATTAGAGGACACCACCTATGTAAAGCACTTTTTCCTGTTATTAACTGTGACAGTGATCAACAGATGTCGCTACTACTGACAATGTTAAATACTACTTTGTACATATTATTTGCGATAGGATCCAAAATTTATCATTTCTCTACGACTTAGCCACCATCCAAGCCGGTTTTCGGCATCCATCCACCAGCATGAACCGCTTGATGATGCATTTTGATACTTGTTGCGATGACTTTTTATCTGTATCGCCAGTGATTATAGTGTCTTTGGCAGTTGAAGGCGTTATTAACTGCGATACCAACCATCAGACGACACCACCATCGCAAAGCACTTAAAAACTGCAGTAGGAAGTGAAAGTGGACAAATATTATTCAAGCTAGAGTTTGGCAACAAAAAAAAAATTGTTTATACTGCAACAGAAAAGTAGCTCAGGTGGTACATAAATTAAAACATTTTGATATAGGTGCCACATTTGTATGCTCCATAATATGCACAAAAAGCAGTGTTGGGAAAGTATAACATTCTTAAGGTCACTGTGTTGGACACGTATGTCACAATTTAATTTCCACAATTCTAATTAAGAGAAAAATTGACTACACACATATATAACAACTTTGTTATTCTCAAAGTGAAACTGCAAATGATTGCTGAGAAAAAGGGTGCGATAAAATAACATAAACCTTGGTTATATAAACCTTCTGCAATCAGTTATTCAAGTTAAGGAAAAACTTTATGGAGGATGAAAAGCATATTCACTCTATGTGAAAAATATGCATCTGTTTACACTGCCACACAAAACTTCATTCCACACTAATGTTTAATTTCCCATCCATTCATTTACAGATCCTTAACGAACTAGTAACCTTGCCATATTTGTTTCACTATTCCCACAGGTTAATTAGTTTCGACAGCAAACCATATTTACATTTCAGATTACTTTTATGTGTGTCTGTATATTCATATTTAAATTGCAGCTGGTCTGTTATTGGAACACATGTACTCCATAAGTAAAATCTTCTTATATATAAAAATCAATGTTTGTTTGTTCGTCTTCTATGCATTCCTATACCATTTATCAGATTGCAATGAAACTTTGGAGAGTTTTCGAGTGTGCGTCTGCGAAGGTTCCTATAAAAAAAAAATCCAAAAAGTCACCCCCTATTCCCCATAACACCCCATAATTTAGGCAAAACCACATTTTTTATCCGATTTAGATAGGAATTTGTACACTTATACTTTAAAACAAACATAAAAATACTGCCTACATACGGTTTCCAAATATTAATCCCCTCGCCCCCTTTCCACCCCCATAATTTAGGCCAGTGGTCCGCAACCTTTTACATCTCGCGGCACACCATAAGGTTACCCATAAATCTCGCGGCACACCTTACCGAACGGATGGTTGAGCGCAAAAAAAAGGGTCCCCACAACACGAAATTTTTTGCGTATACAGTCTCCTAACACGTAAAACATTATAGCTACAAACAACGCACACAAGGGTATTTGACATGAAAAGTCGATCAAAATTATTTCTACGTTATTTGGATTTTTGTTTCGCTTCTTTTGTGTATTAAAACTTATAACTGTGAAGTAGGAGTAATAATAAAGAACACTTACTGTGTTCATACACTTTATAACATATTAAGCGAATATTTATAAAATACCTAAAAAATAGGGCCTGATCAAACATGTACACTAAAATATCATTCTGACAAACCATCCCATCCTTCGTCGTCGGAACCTTCACCTAATGGCTCGTTCTCTTCTTGAGTACTCGGGTCCCATTAAAGTAATATTTTAATAGTTTCTGGATCGAATGATTTAGATGTTTTGGGAGTTTTGTGCCTGATGAAGCTCAAATACGGATCCTAAGTTAATGAAAGCCTGTTAATGACATTTGTGTTGCACTAAATCCAACTATGTTTTCTGGAGTGTCTGTCCCTAAATCGTCGAAAATATTTGTTTCTAGATTCTGCTGCTGCTTCTGACAGAGTGCCTATAGGCAAAAGTGCATACTCTATTATAAGTGGGCCCTCAATCAATACTTCTTGTATAGGTGACATTGGATTACACGAGTACAGTTCAATGTACAGTACATTTTAAATTTTTCGTGGCAGTGGGGAATAATTTTTTTTAATATCTATACTGTTCCCACTATATATCATTCACGTAATAGTATCAATCAATGTTTTGTTAATACCTATTATCTCTGCGGACATCATTTGCTAAAATCGGTAATCGTGGAAAGATTTTCTAGGCCGACCCACATTGGTCGGATTGGATTTTATGGGGATTACGACACATATTTTGAACCAATCATGGTATTTCTTTTAAAAATACATTCTCAGTTCTCTTAGCAGCCTGCCATTTTTTTTTTAATTTCCAATTTAAGCCTTGAAAACTTTTGTTCGAACTATTGCGTTTGTTTGACCGTGAATGTCGGCTAATCTGTCTATATCTATAAAACGAAAACCGGACTTTTGGTCGTATAAAAACTCGGAAACTACGGGGAAGATTTCGATGGAGTTTTCACTGTTTTATAGCTTAGAATCTTATTTCACTTGTCTGACATGTCTTATGTTTCGACGTTAAAAAATGTAGGAGCATTAAATGAAATTCTGAACGTATGGTGAGAAATTTCACAGGAGGAATCACTAGATGACGCATACTTCGCACTAAACACACAACACAATGTCTCTGACCATAGCCTTTAATTAAAGCAATAAGATAACTTATAGTAATAACTATTTTGCACACTAAACAAAACTTTAAGTATTCTTTCTTTTAATTCGATATATTCAATTTTTAAAAGCCATAGCTTGAAGTATTCTTTCCTTTAATTCGGGATATCAATTTTTAAACGAAATAGATAGCAAACAACATAGAGAGCCGTAAAAACAACAGATTTTCTTTAAGCACGATCTCTGGACAATATCTCTGGCCTTCAGCATTAGTCTTCTGTTTACGATAATATTATTCCGGATTCACTTTTGATATTTTATCTGCAGAGTTAAAGGATCTAGCGTTTTGAGCCACAAGTATATCCATTCACTTCGCAATTGAATCAAACGTGAATTTTTAACATAATCTAGGGTTGTTAAGTAATGTAGTAATGAAATTTCTTAACCAAATTATCGAAGCTCGATATACATTAATCTTTTCGGACGAATGAAAATAGTATACATGCAAATAAACTTCAGCCCACCAGTTTCTTGGTAGCGGGCGGGTGAATGTAAGATTGACTTAATTCCGAAAAAGTTTGCGCGTATTTTATGAAACTTTGTACAAATGTTTTGTGGGAATGAAAATTGGGTACGGTTAAATCTATGCTAACTATACCGGGCAACGCCGGGAACTCCGCTAGTTTAAAATATTTTCCACTAATAATTCCAACTTTTGCACGAATCATTTCCTTTCTCGTGTTTACTCATATCATAAATAACTTTTCGGGTAATGAGCATGATACCAGAAGAGCCCATAACAAAGAAAATCTTAGATGAATTAATGTGATGGAAAAAAAGAAAGTTTGTTTCATTGTAAATAATCTAGATTTTTTTTCGAATAAATAGACGTTTGGCACCTTTTGGCACCCAGTTTTCAATGAAACACCAAGATAGTACACTAAACTAATACCATACAAGAAATCAGACTCGGGAAAGGTCCAGAAATATAACAAAATCACTCTTTAATACTTTACGTAATAAAAAAAAAATCGGTACAAAATGAGTCAGCTTACAAAAATGTACAGAAATAAAGTTGTGCGATACCTTTGGATGTATTTTACTATTTTTTCAATTCTAGGTACCTGGCTGAACAATATCCATGATGAAAATCACCACTACTCACTTAACATCATTCACAAATTAAATAGGTACAACTTATAATTTTCCTGTATTGCTTGGTAACAGTACGTGGGTCTTGCAATGTGCTCAGAAGATGACTGTTCACGGGGTGGGGGATGGAGCTTATCTAAAAAACATAGCTGATTGTTATTCTGTAGACATTTGCCTCGAGTCAGGTAGATACGGGTTCTTGGAATTTGCTTAAAATTTTTTTTGACTTTTAATCGGCTTTTTGTGTCAAATACCCCGGTGAGCAACGGTTGCATAATAAAATTAATAATCAGGCAGTTTTATATTACTGTTAAAGTAAATAATAGTACACATTTCTTCAATGTGACCCAGTCAACGTCGAGAAGCCCAATTGACATAAATATGCAGTTGGTTAGCCAAAACGTATCTAAAGGAACTTCGAGAAGCTTTAATTTCAAAGTTCTGTCAGCTTTTAAATCTGCGAGTTAATTGGAAGATGTTCTGAATTTGCAACGAACGGATCACGAACCCGGTCGAAATCTTCAACACTTTCTCCAAAGTACTTTTTGAATCTCTGCTGTGAGACTTCTAAATGTGCTTTAATTAAGTCCATAACCATTTTATTACCGTCATCAAGTGACCATACAGTCGGGAACATCTCACACGACCCATTTTCAATCCTCTGTAACCACAAATCCAACTTGTTCTCAAATCCTTTAATCTTATTCATACTAAAAAAAATATTTTCGTTCCTACCTTGCATTTTGATGTTCAGCTCATTCAAGTGTACGAAAATGTCGGAAAGATATGTCAACTTACATACCCATTCGCCATCTGCGAATAAATCCGCATACTTGTCTTTCAACAGTCAAAAATGTCTGGACCTCTTCTCTGAGTTCAAATATTCGCGTTAACACCTCCAGCTCGGCTGTCTTCATCAGGTTGTCGAAACGTTGTGTTTCCAAAACACCATCCAGCTGCACACCCGTGAAGACTACATTGCTTAACTTAAGAAAATAATTGACATCTTGATTTGACAGATGTTTTGTTGACAAATGTCGTTTCAATTTACTGGCAACCATTACAGCGTTGCTGAGTTTTTCACCACAAACGATACACTGGGGGATTGGGCACGGTTTTTCATCACACCGAGAAAACCCATAGGATAAGTAATTATCACTATACTTCCGCTGCATTAACTTTTGTTTCTTTCTTTCTGACTCAACGCTTTCATCAGTTGCACTCATAGACGGAACACTCCATTCAAGGAATTTGTCCATCTTGAAGAAATAAAAGGTGTACTAATTGTAATAGAAAATATCAAGACAAAATACTAACAGTTTTCGGTCCACTTTAGAGCACAGCTATGATAAACTGATGTAACTGTAAGAAGTGGGATTTATACACTTCAAAGAAGTCACATATACGGTGCCGAGTGTTTTTACAGCTATGTCTAACAAAGCATCGGTGCAACGGAACAGGAACAAAGTAGTATTGTTGGATAAGCACCAACACCGACAACTTAATAAAATAATATAAGGCGCTTGGGAAGTTCTGTTAATCCCAGCAGTTTAGACTGAGGGAAAAGCACATACACATGACATGCAGTAAATATAACGGAACCGCAAAGCGCGGCAGTAGAGACGAGGAATAAAAATGTTTAAAAAATGAATAAAGAAAACTAATAGCAAGTGTGAAAATAAATAATATTTAATTTCTTAAAATACGACTATACGTAACAATTCGCGGCACATGAAACTAAAATGAAATTAATGAAAAATTAGGCAATTAATACCTTATATTTGGTAAAATTTCGCGGCACACCTTTCACCTTGTCGCGGCACACCACTGTGCCGCGGCACACCGGTTGCGGACCACTGATTTAGGCAATACCACATTTTTTATCCGATTTAGATAGGAATTTGTACACTTATACTTTAAAACAAACATAAAAATACTGCCTACAAACGGTTTCCGAATATTAATCCCCTCGCCCCCTTTCCACCCCCATAATTTTTTCACTCAATAATTTAGGCAATACCACATTTTTTATCCGATTTAGACAGGAATTTGTACACTTATTCTTTAAAACAAACAGAAAAATACTGCCTACGTATGGTTTCCGAATATTCATCCCCTCTCCCCATTTCAAACCCCGTTAGGTTTTTACCCCATAATTTAGGCAAATCACATTTTTTATCTGATTTAGATAAGAAATGGTACACTTTACTCTAAAACAAACAGAAAAATACTGCCTACGTATGGTTTCCGAATATTCATCCCCTCTCCCCCTTTCCAACCCCATTAAATTTTACCCCATAATTTAGGCAAACCACATTTTTTATCCGATTTAGATAAGAATTTGTACACTTATACTTTAAAACAAACAGAAAAATTCTGCCCATGTATGGTTTGCGAATATTCATCCCCTCTCCCCCTTTCCAACCCCATTACGTTTTTACCCTATAATTTAGGCAAACCACATTTTTTATCCGATTTAGATAAGAATTTGTACATCTATACTTTAAAACAAAAAGAAAAATACTGCCTACGTATGGTTTCCGAATATTCACCCCTTCTCCCCCTTTCCAACCCCATTATGTTTTTACCCCATAATTTAGGCAAATCACATTTTTTATCCGATTTAGATAAGAATTTGTACACTTATACTTTAGAACAAACATAAAAATACTGCCTACATACGGTTTCCGAATATTAATCCCCTCGCCCCCTTTCCACCCACATAATTTAGGCAATACCACATTTTTTATCCGATTTAGATAGGAATTTGTACACTTATACTTTAAAACAAACATAAAAATACTGCCTACATACGGTTTCGAATATTAATCCTCTCGCCCCCTTTCTGCCCCCATAATTTAGGCAATACCACATTTTTTATCCGATTTAGATAAGAATTTGCACACTTATACTTTAAAACAAACAGAAAACTACTGCCTACGTATGGTTTCCGAATATTCATCCCCTCTCCCCCTTTCCAACCCCATTACGTTTTCACCCCATAATTTAGGCAAACCACATTTTTTATCCAATTTAGATAAGAATTTGTACACTTATACTTTAAAAAAAGAGAGAGAAATACTGTACACATTAATTTGACATAAACCCAATCCCTCTCCTCTCTTTCCACCACCTTAATTACCCCCTCTTCCCCATAACACCCCATAATTTAAACAAACCCACAAACCTTTCGTCCGATTACGGTGAAGCTATGGTGAATTGTCGAGGGGATGTCGAAAATGGTTTCTGTCAAAAAAAATTAAAAAACCCACCCGTCCTCACCATAATTTAGACAAAACCACATATTTCATCAGATTTCAATGGGAATTTGCACACTTATACTTTGAAACAAACAGAAAAATACTGCCTGCATATGTTTTCCAAAGCGCATCCCCTCTCACCCTTTCCAACTGAAAATGAATGAAACAGCAGTTTAAAATTTATATGTAAATATTTTTTCATTTAATCTATGTGCCTACTCAAGTCCAGCAATAGTGAAGCACTGCCGGGTCAGCTAGTATAAAATACAAATCTCTACTGCCACACAAAACTTAATGCGATTTAATGGACAGGCTGAAAAAAAAAAAAATTTGCTTTCAGCAAAGTTAATTTCCTGTTCTTTACGAGTAGGCGATGTGTAATGGTATATTTGTTGTAGTGTTTCACGTGTTCAGAAAATTCCTACCACAAATTCATTTCATCCTGTTTGATCACATTACACACAAACAGCTGAAGCTGGCCTAAGTGTTTAAATTCGATATTATTTTCTAAAGGTATCAATGCCAGTTACTAAACAGAAAAACAAACACAAGTAGAAGTTATTTTGGAAGCTGCTTATTAGGAAGCCACTTTTGGTGACGTATTGTTATTCAGCTACTTTTGAGGGTGTTATCGCTAAAAGCTAATAAGCAGCTTTTCGAGACATCAGGGCTATTTCGCTATTTTTGGGGGCATGGTCGCTATTTTGGCGACATCTGGTTATTTGATGTAATTTCTGGCTATTTTCAACAAGAGAAGAGTGTTTCTGAGCAGAGATTTTAATGGCGTGTCCACAGATATTACGTCGGAAAAAAATAACTATACACTATTTATAACAGTTAAAAAAAAGCAGTTAGAAAAAAGAAGCAATAACTTAATAATGTATTACTGGAAAAAAAGCTGTTTGCCATCTCTACTCCCATGTATCATACCAGTTAACCTGCAACCACTGACCAGCTTCTTATATAGGTTTGATCACCAAGTCACTAGCCATAAGAATGAATGGCCGCTGACACCGAAAATCCAAACCGCCCAGTAGCTGTCTATGCCATCTCCCATGAAAACAATAATTTTAATTCTGGCTTCACAGTCTGTGCTATCAGAGGTCACCCAGCTACTCTGAATTAGGAAGATGGGAGCTTGCCTACCAGTAGAAAAGGGCCTCAAGATAATATCCATTCATTGCTTTAACTTTTCCTTCCTTCTATCCTACCCCACTAACTAACTTTAACAGTCGCTAACTAAAGGTGATGTTTAACTTCATATTTTTTTTGTTTTTGCGTTCATGATTATTTATTTATTAATCATATTTACATATTTGGTATAGCTTACTATTTGCTAATGCCTCGTTCTGCCATCTCATCATTAATTTTTGATATTTTTCAATGATCTGGTCCTTGGTTTGAATTTAACCACACCATGGACTATGTATCTGGCTCAACAGTCTGTGTGTGAAGTAGTCTCCTAACTGCACCCACCCTTCACAATGTTCTACTCATTTATGTAGGTCTAAGACACCAAAATTTCATTGTCTTTTGTGATGATGTCCATTATGTGTGTCCACACTGTACAGCCATCATCTGAGTTAAGTGGTTGTTTATTTCCTGATTCTTATCACTACTTAGTGTGCATTACTTCACTGTTTCTATATATGTGTGCATTAGAAAATAGTGAATGTTTTAACTGCCTGCTACTGCCATGTAGCAACTTCGTTCTACCGTTGATGAAGTGACAAAAACAAAAAATTTTAACACTCAATGTGTACACTTGTAGGTTTGTGTTTCGACACCATCCTGCCTTCAATTGTGGTGAGTGGTGGTTTTGTGTATATAGATTGTTAGGAATCAAAGGTGCTATAATGCGCATAAATTAAACAGTTAGATATATGTATAAATGTCTATGTACCTATCTGTATTTCGATACCATGGCTAGGTTCAACTTTCATAAACGGTGTATATATATATATATATATATATATATATATATATATGGAATCAAATTAAGATAGGGAAATGAGCCACCACTTATCTTTAGATGATGGATGTGGGGCACGAACACACTGAAAAGACACAAACACAAATAATAAAGAAATTTTCGGGAAAAAAAAACCTTCATCAACAAGAGAACATTATGGGAGGTGGGTGCAGCCGGAGATTGCCTCACAGAAAGACCGCCGGTCGAGAAAATGGTGGGGGTAAATTCAAACAACGGAAAAGTAGAGAGGCAGTGAATCAGAGCTCATACCCGAGCAAAAATAAATATCCAAACTAATTTCTGGTTGGTGGGAAGATCAAAATATAATTAGAACTAAATATATATTGAAAAAAATTATATAAAAAATATTACACAAATAAATAATAATAATATTTATGAGGTAAACATCACCTCAGGTTAGTGGTGGTTCAATATAGGTAATGGAAAGGAGAGGAATAAAAAAAAAAGCTTAAACATATGTACTACTAATAATAATGACTGGGTATTATCTTAAGTTGAGACCAGGTGGTTGCCTTGTGCCGAGTTTGTACTGGTAGGCAAGTTCCTACCTTCTGAGTTCAGAGAAACTGCTGCTATTAGGGAGAACTCTGATAGCACGGACTGTGTAGCAAGAGTTGAAATTATTCAAGTTGTGGGTTATGGAATGGGCAGCAACTGGGTGCTTTGGGTTCTGTGTGAACACTGTCTGACGGTGGCCATTCATTCTTATGGAGAGTGCATTTGTGGTCAAACCTATATATGAAGCAAGGCAGTGGTTGCATGTTAACTGGTATATTACATGCGTGGTTTCACAGGTGGCATGTCCTATGATAGGGAAGCTTTCCCCTGTGACCGGGTTGATGAAAGTGGTGGAAGCATGGTGTATGTCACACATCTTGCAGAGTGGTCTATTACATGGGAAAGAGCCTTGGGGTTGACTGTTAGGAAGAGGAAGACTGTGTTTGTGGACTAGAAGTTCGCTGAGGTTAGGAGGTCTGCTGAAACAAGTTTTAGGAGGGGCGGGGAAGATTTTAGGAAGAATGGATCTCATTTCAGGGCATTTTTGTAAGAAATCATAGCCTTGCCAGAGGATTCTGTTGATGGATTCGAGGCCTGGGTAGTAATGTGTGACCAAGACTGGATTGTGGTTGGTTTTTGCGGGTCTGGGATGATTGATTGGCTGATTCAGTTGTGATGTAGCTGTTTGTTAACAAAAGCTGGAGGGTAGTTGCGAGATATTAATGCTTCTGAAATACTGTTTGAATAATCCATGAGAGACTGTTGGTGAGTGAGTGTTTGGTATGGTATGGGTGGCAACTGTCGAAATGAAGATGCTGTTGAGGATTGGTTGGTTTGATGTGAACTGAAGAGTTGAGATAGCCATTGGGTAGGGACAATTCCACATCCAAGAATGTGGCCTGGGTGTGGGAGTAGGACCAAGTGAATTTCAGCATGCTAAAGTTATTGAGATGGTTCAGGAAATTTAGCAGTTCATTTTCTCCATGCGTCCAAATCATAAATATGTCATCAATGAAACGAAGCCAAATGAGGGGTTTGAGAGGGACTTCCTCCAGAAATGTCTGTTCCAGCCGGCCCATGAACATGGTCCATGCTATCCACCCAAACAACAGCAGCTCCTCTGAACTCAGAAGGTGGAAACTTGCCTACCAATACAAACTGGGAACGAGGCAACCTCCTGGTCGCAAATGAGATAATACCCAGTCAGTACTTTTCCTTCCCTCTATCCTCTACTTGCCTCCATGCCCACTGTCTACAGTATATTGAAACACCACATACGAGAGGTGATGTTTAACTACATAGATTCTTTTATTATTATAATCATTATATTTTTTCAATTTTATTTTGTTTACTTATTAACTTTTACTTTCTCAAATTTATGTTATGAACAGTTTAATGTATTTTTCTGCACTTTTTGCAACATTTTGCATTGCTCAGGTACTAGCTCCATTTCATTGTCCTCCCTCTGCCTGTCCTCTGTTTGAATTAAACCCCCCCATGTTCCTGACTAACGGTCATTCTGTGAAAAGGTCTCCTACACCACCCTCCCTCCCTGATTTTCTCCTGTTGACGAAGGGCCAAGTACCGAAATATTTATTGTTTTCCTGTGTTTTTGCTTATTTATGTGTTCACCCCATGATACCATCATCTAAGGTAAGTGGTGGTTCATTTCGCTATTCCTTTATATATATAACAACAATGAGCAGGAAAATGCTTTAAGGCAATAAAAGTAAGGAAGGATGGGGAATATGACCCAACACTTACCACAGATGAAGGCAGCAGGGATGATGAACACAACGTCCAAGCCGCCTTCTTATGTGTTAAGTGTTGGGTCATATTCCCCTATGCTTCCTTATATATATATATATATTCAGTAGGAAATGCTTCAAGGCAATGTAACTAAGGAAGGATGGGTGACAGCAGCTGTGAACAACAAACACAAAGCAGATGAACACATTTTTCAGTGTTGAACCTTTTTCTCGCAAGTAGACGAGACACTTGGTGGTGTCAGATATGATCACATTGTCACTTGCTTGGTGAATATAAGATTTGGTTAGGAGAATAACCACTGCTTGCTAAAGTTGAAGACATCGAAACACAAACATTAAGAACACATATTGAGTGCTAAATTTTTGGGTTTATATTCCTTCTTCAACATGAGAATGAGGCAGCTGCATATTGATAACTGGCACCTAACTGGACGTAGAGATTGTTGGTTGGCAACTGGTGGTGGCAGAAAATCAACATGATGATAAGAAAGGGGGGAAGCTGAAAGGTATAAACATGAGCATTGTAAAATTGGAAACTATATCGCTGGAACAAGTCTCAGACATGTGGAAGAAGTCGGCTGAAAATATATTCCAGCAATTTTTTTAAATATATAAAACACAAACAAATCTCAAACATATTACAAATTACTTATAAATCATCTCCGGCGAGCAGTTGTTCAAATGGCAAGAGATAGAGGGAAAGGGCTGAGAAGAAGGTAGGTTACTGGGATTTATCTTAAGTTAATACTTGGTGGCTGTCTGGTACCTAGTTTGTAATGAAAAGTCAGTTCTTACCTTTTGAGTTCAGAGCTGCTGCTTCTGTTTGGGAGGACTCTAATAGCATGGACTGCGAAGTAAGAATTTGAATTGTTGATCCATGCATGGTCACATGAAAAGATACTGGGTGGTTTCGATTCTGGATAAATACTGTTGTCAGTGATCATTCATTCTTATGGTTAGTGGATTGGTTATCAATACTGTGTATGAAGCTAAATGAAGAGTTGCAGCTATTGCATGGGAGGTTTCAGAAGAGGCATGTACTATGATGGAGAATCTTTCCCCAGTGACTGGGATGGTGTAGGTAGTAGAGTCACGGTGTATGATCAACATTTTACAGTGGGATCTGTTGCATGTTAGGGAGCCTTGGGGTTGTTTGGTAGTAGGAGGAAGACTATATTTGTGGACTAGGAGTTGGCTGAGGTTAAGGAGTGCACTGAAACATTTCCTAGAAGGAGCAGGAAAGGTTTTTCAGAGGAGGGATCTTACTTCCAGGCATGATCTAAGGAAATCATAACCTTGCTAAAGAATTTGGTCAATGAATTCAAGTCTTGGAAAGAACTGAGTGATCAAGTCTGAACTATAGTTTTTTGATGGTTTAGGGTGGTTCATAGCTGTAGCTCGCGAAAGTTTTCTGTGTACTAAATTGAACTATAGTTTTTTGATGGTTTAGGGTGGTTCATAGCTGTAGCTCGCGAAAGTTTTCTGTGTACTAAATTTGATGGGTAGTTGCGAGATATCAGAGCTTGAGGGATGTTGTGGGAATACCGAGTGGTGGTTTGCTGGTTGGAGCATATGCAACTTTTGTACTGTGGAACACAAGTCTTGCGCAAGCCCACTCACCTCCGTTTACTTGAGAAAGGGTTTTTCACCTGAAATATTGTAATTTGTTTGTTTGTTTGTGTGTTGTTTTGTGTTCCTGCTGCCCTTCTCCCTTAAACTTTGGTGAGTGTTGGGTGCATTTTACCTGTCCTTTTCACGTAAATTGTAATAGTATAATGACATTACAATTACATTATTTGTTTAGTGTGGTTATATGCAGCAGGTAAAAATTATTGTTTGTGCCTGCAAACTACCAGGGACACGGCTGGCCCGGCGGTCAACAACACTCAGCCAGCTTCCAGGAAAACCAGAGGACCGACCCTCGTCAAATGTCCCTCAGTAGAAGCCCCAAGAGAGACCTTTCTCTCAGAGCGGGATATTTAAGTAGCTCAAACACTCACAGTAGTAATTTGTGCAGTCGTGACAATTTAAAGTTTGCGCGGATTCATGGAGACAGACCGTAGCGAAATGCAGACACGGCGTGTTGGCATTTTCTCATGAACAATGAAAAACAAGGGAAGTGGTGATAAAATGCAATTCCTTGAAACTTAAACTCACAGCCAATTAGGATGAGTCTGAGTGAAGAGAGGTTGTGTGTGTGTGGGGATGACTGTGACTCTCCAATAACAAAATGTTGCTATTTTATTTAAAACATTGTTTCATGTCTGGACGTATCCGGAGATGGCAGGGATGGAGACGAAACTGGATTGGCAGAACTGACATCCGTGAGTCTCCCGAGCTGTGGAGGCGAGCAGCGATGCTAGCAACGAGGACTCTACCGATGGATCTCGAGGCGAGAGGTCATTGAGACGAGCTGGCAGCCAACAAGAGGCGAGCAGTACAGGGCCATAAGTTTGCATGTCCACACGGGCACAAATGTGATTTGAGGTTGTTTATGTGAAGAAAGAGGTGCTGGAGTGTCTACCCCTGTGTTGACTTACAGTAAATATCCAGGTTATAACAGATAAGAGTTTCAATCTGCTGAACTGCAATGAGTTTTAGCCGGAGCAATAAAATTCAAATAACTTCTTGTTTATAACAAAATCAATGATGTGCCTTTTTTTTTTTTATTAGTCAATTTGTTTATATGTGGTAAATATTGGAGTGATGACAGAAATGATATGTTCACTTTGTGTGTAAATTTTAAATGCCTGAATAAATGTCCAGGTTATGGAAGTTTTTGTTGATTAGTAATGATATCAGCATCATATATATTATTTCAATAAGGTATTTTTTTGTCACAAGCCTGTATCTTCCTTTATACTTAACCGAAATCAATGAATGAGGTGTCATTTTCAAGCTTATGGTCCCCACTTTGGGCACATTACATTATAAGAAAGGAATTTTCGGAAATCGACCCTTAAAGGGCAAAAATGTAAATTTTTCTAAAATGCTGTTTTCTGTGTTACAAGTCATTTATCTCCCTGGATATCGATCCGAAATCGTTTAATGAGGTATCATTTTAAAGATTAAGATTTCCGCTTTAGTGACGTCATATATTAAGACAGAAATTTTTCGGAATTCGGCCCTTAAAGGGCAAAGGGATCAATATTTTTGCAATTCGTTATTGTGTCACGAGCGATTTATCTCCCTTAATATCTAACCGATATAGATAAATGAGGCATCATATCAAAGACTAAGGTCTCCGTCGTGGTAACACTATATTTTAAGAAAGGAATGTTTCGTAATTCGACCCTGAAAGGGCAAAAATGTTAATTTTTCTAAAGTGCTTTTTTTGTATCTCGAGCCATTTATCTCCCTGGATGTCTAACCAAAATCGATAAATGAAGTAGGATTATAAGGAGTAATGTCTCAACTTTGTGAAATAATATTTTAAGAAATAATTGTTTTGGAATTCAACCATTAAAGGGAAAAAGTATAAATTTTTCTATAACGCATTTTTGTGTCACGAGCGATTTATCTCCCTTAATATCTAACCAATATAGATAAATGAGGTATCATATTAAAGAATAAGGTCTCCGCCATGGTAACATTATATTTTAAGAGAGGAATTTTTCGTAATTCGACCCTGAAAGGGCAAAAATGTTAATTTTTCTAAAATTCGTTTTTTGTATCTCGAGCCATTTATCTCTCTGGATATCTAACAAAAATCTATAAATGAAGTAGGATTATAAGGAGTAATGTCTCATCTTTGTGAAATAATATTTTAAGAAATAATTGTTTTGGAATTCAACCATTAAAGGGAAAAAGTATAAATTTTTCTATAACGCATTTTTGTGTCACGAGCGATTTATCTCCCTTATTATATAACCGATATAGATAAATGAGGTATCATATTAAATAATAAGGTCTCCGCCATGGTAACATTATATTTTAAGAAAGGAGTTTTTCGTAATTCGACCCTTAAAGGGCAAAAATGTCAATTTTTCTAAACTGTGTTTTTTGTGTCTCTAGCCATTTATCTCCCTGGATATACAACCAAAATCGATAAATGAAGTAGGAGTATGAAGAGTAATGACTCAGATTTGGTGACATCATATTCAACCTCACTTTTCACAGAATTTTTTTTCGCGAAATTTTCGCATGGGTCGTCTAGTTTTAATTGATTATGAACCCTTTCTCAATTGAAATAATTTTAATAAAAATTTACCTGAGATTAAAAATAAATTCATATGTTTCATAAATTAATAAGGCACCCAAGCATATGGTAACATTACAATATTCATACAAAAATTTCACTGGACTACATTTTCTGCTGACTACGTCTGCCTGCGTGTAATTTATCCCCACAATACAGTTTCTAATTTTACAATTTTCGGGTTTATGCTTTTCAACGCCCACCCTTTCTTCTCTCCTTGTTGATTTTCCTCCACCACAAGTAATAAACCAACAATCAGGGCCTCCAGTTAGCTGCCAACCACCATCATGCAGCCGCTACCTCACTTTATTGTTGAAGAAGTGATATAAAACTGAAAATTTCAATGCTCAATGTGTATACTTGTCTGTGCAAGATTCAATGCTATCCTACCTTCAACTTTGGTAAACAGTGGCTATTCTCCTACCTATATCTTTTATTTGTTCTGCTGTTTAGCATCTACTGTATTGCAACAATATATACATGATAGCTATGTGGTGTGAATACAACAAACAAAAATGTTAAAGACATTGAAAGTTTGGCATCTTAGCCCTTTTGTCAACAAGTAAAACATGGTAGACTACCACACACAGTGACTGTTAAACAAGACACATGATCCATGGTGGGTGTAAATTCAAACAGAGAAAGGGAAGAGAGATTTATTTTATTTTGGCTTATGGTTTTATGCCTCATCAACGTCAAGGTCATTAGAAGTGAGAAAGTGGGGCAATGAACGAGAAGGAATTCAGTTGTGGTCTTTTGAAGGAAACATCCTAGCATTGGATTGGAATGATTTGAAGAAACCATGGAAAACCCAAATCTGGGTGCCTATACAGGGTTTAAAACCTGTGTCCTCCCAAATGCAAGGCCAGAGCGTTACAGCTCACACATCACGCTTAGTGGCAGGGAGGAAGGTAGCAATTTGAAGCTAATACCAGTTTGTTTGTAAGAATACACAGCCTCTTAGTTTTAAATAATTAATAATTAATGTTTGTTTTATATTATTTCAATGGGAAGTGTTTTATATCGGGTTATTGTTGTGTCTTAAGTGTTGTATCAAAGAATTCCAAGCAGCGTTGTTACCAGATGAAAAGTACATGAAAATCTCTGGACAGTACAGGAGGAGAAAGATCTTTGGGCAAGGAGAAGAGATGAGTAGTAGTATGCAGAGAGGTACGCTTAGAAAATAACTGCGAGTTGTATCTGTACACAGAAGGATGCAATTATTAATGTAAATTATAATAAAAAAGCCTAGTGGATGTTTTGATGGTTATTTTTATTCTTTTGGTGGAATAAAAGAGAAGTATTGGCACCTTTTACTAACAAGAAGGTTAGTAAAAAGTACAAAGATTATATGTGGCGTTCCGTGACAGACGAGATGCCATATCGTAAGTAAGTAAAGAAGAGGAATACGGACAAATAATTTTACACGTGGCGACTGTGACCGTGACACAGAGCTAATTATTTAGCTCGTAATAGAAGAATCCTGTAATCTTCGGATTGAAGCTAGAAGAGGTTAAAATTGTCATTTGAACATGGAAATAATAGAGGTAGGCCTATGTGATTTGTTTGGGAGGACGAAACAGTGGATGGATAAAATAGTTTCTCTGAGATGTAATGTGAAAGAAGTGGAAAAGTTTGATATTGACGTAAATAATATTGAGAGGATGATCGCATATTTTAATTGGGAGTGTGAAGTGAATTTATTATACTCTGAAAAGTTAAGGAAGTATGGTATGGTGAAAAATATAGAACTGTGTAGAGACAAAGTAGGGTTAGAGTTGGATAAGTATCAAGAGAGTATGGAGAATTACTGTGGCAGATTGGATATGTCAAAAATCACTTCTGCCATATATGAAATCGATAATGAAATACGGTTTATGAGTCGTAAATTAATGGAATATTGGAAAAATAGAAAAGATGTACAGTTAAGCGTTGAACGTGAGGATGATAAGCCAGATTATGACTATAATAACATAGATGGTTATACGGGGAAAGATATTGGTGGTGAAGTTAAAATGTCCGTTACTAGTGATAGACACAAAAAAGTAATCTTGGAAGAAGTAACGGCATATTTTGATGAAGACTTTACGAGAAGAAAGTGTCAAGAGAAGTTGATTAAAGATAATAACAATCAAGCCGATCATCCTGTTGGAAATTCTGAAGGAGCGATTGACAAAGGAACAGAAGACAAAACTGATCACTGGATTAAAGAAGTAAGAAGGGCGTGCGAAGACAAGTTAGGAATGAAAATTGAGGAGGAAACGGAGAGAATCGGCGAGATGACGATGAAGAAAACAATACAATGTGTGAGAATAGTGGACCAGTGAAATGGTGGGAATGTCTAGAAAAGATAGAGGAAAAAGACAAAGTTAGAGATACTAAGAAAGATGACATAGCATCAGATCAAGTAATTGGCCTGGCGAGAATGGTTCAGTGGGACAGTAACGTGGAAAATACAGGAGAAGAGATGGAAAGGAAAGATGAAACGATTATTGTTTCCACTAGAAATGATGACAGAAATTATGGTTTGGGAACTGAAGAGGACGAGGAAATTGAAGACGAGAAGAGTTATGAAGATACCGAAGAAGAGTTAGAAGAAGAAGAAGAGGAGGAGTACTGTACACTTGTAGATGACAAGGAGGCAAGAGAAGATGAATACGAGGTGAGATGTTTCTTAATAAGGAAGAAGTGTGATGAAGTTAGTGAAGAAGAAGAATCAACGAGAGGCAAAGTGAAGAAGAAGAGAGGGCTTGATATATATAATGAAGGCCGCAACATTATAAAATTCGAAAAGAAGAAGGATGGCGGAGAGGACAAGGAAAAAGAAGCAACGATAGGGAAAGTGAAAATGAAGAGGGAGTGACACATGAGAATATTGAAGCAGAGGAATTGTTGGGATTAGAGAAAAAAAAAAAAAAAAAATGTGATCTGAACTTATACCGGGGGTGTGAATGAATGTAACTATGGCTGAAAATGTATGTATGGGTGAGTGGTGTGATGATAAATCACACAAAAATTTGACAAATTTTTGGTGACAAATTGGCCGAGGGGATGTGTAAGAATACACAGCATCTTAGTTTTAAAGAATTAGTAATTAATAATTAATGTTTGTTTTATATTATTTCAATGGGAAGTGTTTTATATCGGGTTATTGTTGTGTCTTAAGTGTTGTATCAAAGAATTCCAAGCAGCGTTGTTACCAGATGAAAAGTACATGAAAATCTCTGGACAGTACAGGAGGAGGAAGATCTTTGGGCAAGGAGAAGAGATGAGTAGTAGTATGCAGAGAGGTACGCTTAGAAAATAACTGCGAGTTGTATCTGTACACAGAAGGATGCAATTATTAATGTAAATTATAATAAAAAAGCCAAGTGGATGTTTTGATGGTTATTTTTATTCTTTTGGTGGAATAAAAGAGAAGTATTGGCACCTTTTACTAACAAGAAGGTTAGTAAAAAGTACAAAGATTATACGTGGTGTTCCGTGACAGACGAGATGCCATATCGTAAGTAAGTAAAGAAGAGGAATACGGACAAATAATTTTACATGTTGCAAAATGTAAAAACTAATCACTGGTGGGCAAAAAACAGCAGATATCAAAATACTGTAAAACATTAAACGCATTTATGTAAATAAACAAAAACAAATGAACATGAGCATCAAAAAAACTGAAGTTATACATTGGTTCTAGTTAATAGTGGTCCAAGTTAGGTTGTGTGGTAAAATAAAGAAGAGGATAAATAGAAAGAAAAGTTAAAGTTCCACCCTGTTCTCCAAGGTCAAGCCGATTATGTGGTAAACCTTGGTGTATGCACATCTCGCTTGCAAAATGGTCCAGTTCTCTCTGCATAAATAAGATTTTAAACATAAATACTGTAAAATTGTGTTTATGTTTTGTGTGACCATCAAAACCCTCCTGCCTTCAACTTTGTTGAGTGGTGTGTTTATTTTCTCATATTGCTCATATTATTTGAATTAATACATCTGATTTACCTATTTCTCAGCAAATAGTGCCAAGGATGGAAATGATTCTATTCTTTGAGATTATCAATACATCCTTTCATGCCTAGGATTTCATAGGTGTTGATCACAACAGTTTATATATACAGTACTATGCAAGCTTGGTCAATCATTAACTACATTGAAAAATTGTTTACAGTCACACCAGCTTACAGGCGTTTGAAATTCCCTGCAGTAGTAGCAATGTTTACATTGCTGGGACATCTTGACTTTGAGAACACATTCACCACCACAAGCAAACGAAAGTGCAAGATGCATTGTAAATGAACATACTTTGAACGTCAGGCACTTAACTAAATTTAAAGAGAGCAGACCAGTGTTGGCCTAGACAAGTGAACAAGGCACTGGAAATTTTAAACAACAGCAAATAATTTTAAAAAAGACAGTGGGCACTCTTTGCTGAGAAATATGTAATTAAAATATATTAACTCTCAAGGAGACTTCAGCATAACAGCCAAACACTATGCAAACAAAATAAAAATGCAGCATTAACCTGAAAATCAGATATTATTGGGAGGAATTAACCAGAAAAGTTCTTCTATAAATATTTATAGAAACATGTTCTTAAAATGATTAATTAGAGCTACTGTTCAGCACTGGTTTCTCTTTGTATTTTAGTAGTGCTCTTGACCTACTCATAAGAGCATATATACATAGTTACCAGGAAATAATAGGAGCTCATTGGCAAATGGATTTACAAAAAAAGGATAGCGAAATGAACCACCACTTACCTTAGATAATGGTATCATGGGGTGAACACATAAATAAGCACAAAACACAGGAAAAACAATGAATATTTCGGGACTTGGCCTTTCATCAACAGTAGAAAATCAAGGAGCAAGGGTGGTGTAGGAAAACGTTTAACAGAATGACCGTTAGTCAGGAACATGGTGAGGGTAAATTCAAACAGAGGACAGGCAGAGGGAGGCAGTGAATTGGAGCTAGTAACTGAGCAATGCAAAATGTGCAGAAAAATACATCAAAATGTTCATAACATAAATGTGAGAAAGTATAAGTGCCTGGCTTCCTACAAAGGTTTGACTACCAATCTGTTAGCCATTAGAATGAATGGCCACTGTCAGACAGTTGTCACACAGAATCCAAAACTTCCAGTAGCTATCCTTGACATCTCCCATGACACTAATAATTTCAATTCTTGTTTCACAGTCCATGCTATCAGACTCTTCCTAAACAACAGCAGCTCCTCTGAACTCAGAAGGTGGGAACCTGCCTACCAATACAAACTAGGCACAAGGGAACCTCCTGGTCTCAATCTGAGACAATACTCAGTCAGTACTTTTCCTTCCCTCTATCCTCTACTTGCCTCCATGCCCACTGTCTATAGTATATTGAAACACCACATACGAGAGGTGATGTTTAACTACATTGATTCTTTTATTATTATAATCATTATATTTTTTTAATATTGTTTACTTATTAACTTTTACTTTCTCAAATTTATGTTATGAACAGTTTAATGTATTTTTCTGCACTTTTTGCAACATTTTGCATTGCTCAGGTACTAGCTCCAATTCACTATCCCCCTCTCCCCGTCCTCTGCTTGAATTAACCCCCCCCCCCCCCCCCATGTTCCTGACTAACGGTCATTCTGTGAAACGTTCTCCTACTCCACCCTCCCTCCTCAATTTTCTCCTGTTGATGAAGGGACAAGTCCCAAAATATTAATTGTTTTCCCTGTGTTTTGTGCTTATTTAGGTGTTCATCCTATGATACCATCATCTAAGGGAAGTGGTGATTCATTTCGCTATCCCTTTATATATATATATATATATATATATATATATGGATGTAGTATACAGCTAACACTTACAGTTAAGCTTTTAGATGATCCAATGTTTCGCCCAATTCCATAAAGATGTTTCAATTGTTCCATGCCAGGTGCTGCTATGAAGATGACATACGGCATAAATTCTGATGAATTGTGTAGAATTTTCAGTGCCTTAAAAAGTAAAGTTTTTTTGTCCTTGCATCATTTATAATAATAATCCATTGGATAAATAATAGTAATAACAATTAAACAGAAATTGCTCTTATCTTCCTTTACAAAAATGCTGATCTAAAAGGGGGAGAGATAATTTACCTTGCCTAATGTATTTAAAGTTTGTTGTGCATGTTACTGATTAAAGTAAATTTTAAAAATTACATAAATTTGGCAAGTAACCCATTATCATTTTTTTAGCTATATGGTTAAATGGTGATGCAGTGAATACAAATTCTAGGGATTTGAAAGAGTTTACTGAGATAGAAGCCAGTCAACATGCAGAACTCCCTATAACCTGATCTGAAGTGGAAGCTGCCTTAAAATCCATGAAGAAAGATAAATCAAGTTGTTATGACGAGGTTAACTCAGGCATGATAAATGCAGCTGGAGTGAATGGGATCCAGTGGTTGTATAAAGTGTTAAATGCCATTTGGAAGAACAATAAGATTCCCGATGACTGGTCTAATGGTATTTAAAAAAGGGACAACAGAAAAACGTGTGGAATCACATTTCTTTCCTATGGATTGAAGATCCTGGAAAAAGTGACTGAGAAAAGGTTACAAAGACATCAGGAAATCTTATTAGAGGATCAGCAACATGGTTTCAGACCCGGAAGAAGTACTACTGACTTGATCTTTGCAGCAAAAATGCCCACTGAAAAACATATAGAAAGGGGTAAGGTAATCATCACGATCTTCCTTGGTGTTGAAATGGCCTATGATAGCATTGCAAGATCAAAACTTTGTGATTTCCTAGAATTAAGAAAGATACCAGGATCCTTAATCAACAAGATTAAAAAGCTTTTGTGCAAATAGGCAACAGAGAGCAAGTTGTTTGAGACAAGAAGATGAGTACAACAGGATAGTGTTCTGTCACCCCTACTCTTAATTTGTGTCATGAAGAAATTCAGAGAAGTGTATGAAAAAGAAACTAAGTCTTTGCTAATGATGTCATCATTTGGGGTGAAAGTGAAGAAGAGGTGCAAGAGAAGCTGGAGGTTTGGAACAAGCTGTTTGAGGAGTATGGTCTGAAAATCAGCCAGAGTAAGACAGTGGTCATGGCAACAGGCACAGGGACTTCCAATGCGAATATTTACCTAAACAACCAAAAACTACAAAATGTTGACCAATTCAAATATCTTTGCAGTACTCTGAGTAAAGACAACACCAGTAAATGTTAGATTACAAACAGAAATAATAATGCAGCAGTCTTTTATAACCAAGTGAGAACTCTTTTGTGGGACAACGAAGTTTCAAGAAAGTGTAAACATGCACTATTCAAAACCTATTACATCTTCATACTGACTTATGAACTAGAAACATGTAGCCTGTACAGAACAGACAACAGTAGACTTCAAGCCTCTGAAATGAAGTTTTTGTGTACCATGCTTCAGAGAACATGAAAGGACAAAGTGAGGAATGAAATCTATCGCGCAGAGGCCGGTATAAGCACCAGCGTTGCAAAATCCTTGCAGGGTTTCTTGCTTGAGGTGGAATGGACATGTCCAAAGGATGGAGGAAGGAAGAAGAGCAATGGCCTACTTTAATATGAACATCCATGGTAAAAGAAGTGTGGGAAGGCCCAAAAACAAATTTATAGACCATATCAAGAAGGATATAGAAGCCTTAGGGCTTGATTGAAAGAATGTTCATGAACATCAACTATACATGGACAGGAAGAAGTGGAGAGTGCTCATGACCAGCACCCGGGAGACTGGAGCTGAGCCGGAGAATAATGATGATGATATAACCATCAAGATATCAGAAGAAGAAAAACTGAAAAAGTGCTAATTTCTTCTCAAATATGAATATTTCACTGCCTTCAATGGAAAATTCCTGAAAGAACTTGCAATGATTTTACAACACAATTTTTTTTATACAAAAAATATTCCAGCAAATGTTGGTTTATTTTCTCAGAAGGCAAAAATTAAATGTTTGATACAAATTCAACAAAACACTTTCTTATACCCATCAAAATTAAATCAATTAAAGATCAGGACATAACTATCAATATGATAAGCACAGAAATAAAAAAAAACAAATCCCAAAACACATGAAACTGGGAACTTGGAAATAGCAAGGCATTATTTACCTTACTTCTCAAAATGAATTACTTTAGGGTGAGCAAAAAATTCTTCTTTCAAAGAAAGTCTTAAGTTTCTAAAATATTGTATAATACTGTAGTAACCATGAAATACAATAATTTTCAATATATAACTTACTGCTGGGCTGCAATCCAAAATACACATCTTTCCTTGACGAATTACATCTCTTATTGTGTCAAGTTTGGTACCGTATAAATGGCCATTATGCTCTCCATACTCCAAGAATCGATGTTCTCTTATATCTTCCTCCATGGTCTCTCTATCAACAAACCAATAACCTTTTCCATTTTCTTCAAGTACTCGTGGAGGACGAGAAGTATCTGTATACATAAAAAGACCAATTTAAAATAATCAGTTTTACACCAGTTAACTACATCTCCATCACATACATTCACTTACAAAGTTAACTGGAGAATTGGAAATGGTACAGTTTTATTTAACTTGTTTCTCAAAATGAAATATTTTAGAGTGGGAAAAAATTCTTCTGACACCGAAAGTCTTAAGTTTCTAAAATACCATATAATACCGCAGTAACCATGAAATAAATTATTTGTTCGGCCAAGGAAAATATAAAATCTGTTTTACACACAGTTGTATGTTTTGTGGCAATCTTCAAAAAACTGCAAAAATATACAACCCTAATTTTGGCAATAGGGCCATCAACTTTATGGCTCTGGTTGATCAACACCATCAATCCCTACAAAAACACTTTCCTGTTCCTCGATATTCCAATATATTTCCCATACCATAGCTTTGAATACCCATCAGTATGGCTGTGAACATTCAAATGCTACCATGTTTGACCAGGGAGGTATAACTGGCATGGGTTCAAACCCTGGGCTTGGAATACCGACTGTCCTGATTGTAGTTTAGGCAGTTTTTTTTACAATAATCTAAGTGAATACCGGGATGGTTTCAAGTTTCACGTAAGAATCTAGAAATTTTACACAAACCATTCCAACATTTATCATGAAATAATTCAGCTTAAATGTTTTACAGATGGTCACACATTTACCTAGTAGGTGACGATTACAACAGTAAACATGGCAGAGGCGTTAGTAGCAGGCGGTAAAATCTTAATCATCAGTTGGCCTGGTGCATCAGGTAAATAGCCCTGAAGCCTCACAAATATATATGTTAAATTGGTTTGACTTATGTATCAAGATCACTAATAAAATGCTTAACATCACTACACTTCAGTGACCATCTCACAGTAATGGAGATTTCCTTAACCAGAATCTGCCATATTGACTATACATCTGAAAAGAAATCCTCTTATATATGAAATGTTCTAGGGTGACTAGCCGAGTTAAAGAAGTGTTACAATTACACAATATTTCGGTGCTCACATTCGCTGTCGACATCTTGTAAAGTGTGGTTCAGAATGTGTGATGTTGTTGAGCCAACCCAGACTCCTACTGCTACACTGTGATTGGTCAGCTCTGGAACCTGTTGTAGCCGGGGTCCTGTCTCGTCGCAACTTGATTCGATGCCATGATGGAGCCACAGCTTGATTTGATGCCCCTGTTCGCATGGCCTGTAGCATATGGGCGAAAAGTCATCACTCACTCAAAGGAGTCTGGGTTAGCTCAACAACATCGCACGTGCTCAACAACATCGCACGTTCTCAACCACACTCCACCAGACGATGGTGACAGTGGATGTGAGCGCCGAAATATCATGTAATTATAACACTTCTTTAACTAGGATAGTCATGCGAAAACATGTCATATATTCTCATGCCGAGAGAAACTCCATTCTTATGAAACCCTCTTAACTTAGTCTACAAACCAAAGGTTGGTTGGATCCTCCCGAAGGAGTTTCTCAAATGTACCACCAGGTCAATGGCACATGAAATGTTCCTCGGCAAATGGAAAAACTATTTTCTCAAATTCATGCAAGTCAAAGATAAGAAAAGTCTATGTCACCTGGTGCTATCAATTTCAAAAACCATGTTTGCAAACGGTAACTTCAGTAGTTAATAAAATATCTTTTACCCTGCAGTTTTCCCGCATGTCCATAACCTGCCATCTGAAACATCCTACCAAAAATCTAGAGATTTCAATACACATCTCATTTTATTATTTCATCATAAAACAGATTTTCTAAAAGAAATCAACAGCTACAATGATATGCACATATCAATCCACATGACACCAACAAAATCAATGCCTATCCAGTCCCAGCAGCAGAGAAGAATCATCAGTTCAAGTCTTGAATGCTTTAGATTAAGTACTATTTCCATCATGCACTGTCCTTTTTGTAAATGCTAAGATGAATACAAAATATAACAGATTTAATTAAAAGTAATAGCAACAAAGGTTAAGGTGATATGGCCACAACACCCCTCCCTTTTTTTTTTTTCTGGCACACAAGAGAGAGGGAGAGAGAATCCATCACTATTAACAAGCTTCCTTTTTTTTTTGCTTATGGCTTTACACCTTGTCAACATCAAGATCATTAGAGGTGGGGTTGGACTAGGGACAAGAAATGGGAAGGAATTAAGCCAGGGCCTTTTGAAGGAAGAATCCCGGCATTCGCCTGGATCTAAGGAAACCATGGAAAACTCAAATCTCCACGCCCAGACGGAGAATTCGAACCCACATCCTCCTGAATGCAAGGCTAGAGCATTACTGCTCACCGACCATGCTCTGTACAAGCTTCCTAGCACATTCCTAATTTAAATCAATTTATTTTCATGCAGTAATTTAAAATGTTCAAATCAGTACTAGAAGCTCTGCTTGTAATTAGTGCCAGATGTGAAACAAATAACTGCCATGTGGGTCACTTGGCACTTGATCCAAAAATTTATTATTTTTGCTTCCTTCAAATGTCTCGATGTTATACTATTTTAACCTAATGTAAATTTGTATAAAGTTTCCTATCAAAATCTTATTTCCCAGAAAACACTGGATGCCACCACCCATAAAAAAAACATTCATAATTTGAAACAACAGTGAAATTAACAATTATCTTAGGCTCCATTAAAGCTATAAAACATTTCCTAATTTTCAAAATTTGAGGTATTTAGGTTTCCAATTTGTTGCTTCGTAAGTGATTAATAGACATATTCTCATTGTTTCTAACTACAACTACAACCGGGCAAATGAAAGAGCTAGGTGACTGTAAAACACTTACTGTCTCTTCTCTGAAGAAAACTGAAGAGTTAATTGAATAACCATGAAACATGCTACGTTCATGAAGATTGTGGATAATACTGCCATCTATTATGGCTACCCTCAGCTGCCTGAAGTAAAACTACAACCCTTAAGACAGCAAAGTGTTTTCGTTTGTATGGTGCAATCAATTTTCACTTGCAAAGTAGTAACTACTAAATGCCAGTCAAGTTTATTTTTACACTAAATGACAATTGTCACAAAAAGTTGTCACATAAACATCAGTTTTACTGATTTGGTAATTACTCACGTGGAACAACTCCACCAAATTTTTCTGGATCACTGTTAATCAGGCGGTTTTTAAGAGTTCTTCGGCCAACACCCTGGGATCCAATTAAAGCCAAGGTTCTCCTTTTAAAAGGAGGCATACGTGTAACTTCCTCATACAGCAATAACTCAGCTTTATCAAATTCACTATTTGATTTTGACTGATACATTGTTTTGCGTTTCTTCTTTGAAACCTGTAAGAAGAATTAATGATGTTACGATGTATCTGTTAGATATTAGATTCAGTGCACTTGTTATGTAGTTTTTAATGCTGTAAACAACAAAAGAATTCCTCTGTTGAAATGTTAATAGCTTTTTTTTTGATTAATGATTTAGATTGAATAAAATTAACAAGTTGTGGCATAACATAGAGAAAATATAAAGAAACAAAGAAAAAAAAAAAGGAGTTGGTTGCTAGGGAGATCATAGCATAACAAGAACTGGTGAGCAATTGAGTTGAGTGTGAGCACTTTCGAGCTGACGACATCTAGTTACAGTATACCGAGAACCTTTGTAATCTTCGGATTCTTCTTATAAACTTTAATGAAAATAAAGATCAATGAATTATATTAAAGTTTATAATCACTCAAGTGTTTAAAGATTAAGTTTTCATTGAAGTTTCACATCAAGACTTTGGAAGAATGCCTATGAAAATAACAACAGGAAGTATATTAAAATACGATATTGAATATAAATAAAATACGAGAAGGATACATAAAATACGAGAAAGTCTCTTCTTCTTCTTCTTTTTTTTTTAATTTTAATATTAAAAAAAGGCCAAATTTCAAATACCATTTTTTACCATATTCTCATGTTTAGCTACACAACTGAACCATACCTTCAAAACACAAACAATTGTTTGGGAATGTATGGGCAACTTCACAAGGATCCTAGCATTTTATCATAAGGTAAAACAGACTTCAAAAAGTTATCTCTATGTCTTATAAAAAGGGGAACATAGTGACTAGTGAAGTGTTTTAAACTTAATACACACACTGGTAGTGAAGTGACTGTTGGGAGACTTTATGTTCTATGAAATTGAGAAAAATATTTCTAATATTTCAATCGGGTCTGTTAGACATTTGTTTTAAACATAAAACCTACACTGGTAGTGAAGTAACTGTTCAGAGACTTTACATTCAATGAAATCCAGAAAACATTTCTGAACTTTTGACGTATCCATTAGTTAGAATAGAACAATTCTTTGTTTAATTAATGATGACAGATAAATGGTAGAAGCTGTGAAGGATGAAGTATTATTGCAGATAAACAAAACTGAATGAAAGAAGGAAACAGAAATTGAAAGAACTAACTTCTCAAATGAGCTTTACTCAGTCCAATATAAATGCATGGACTCTCCTTAGAAAATTCGGTGCAGCCTCAAACTTATCCAAAGAGGAGCCAGGAATTACACCAACTGAAATGGCATTACACATCAAAACAAGAGCTGACAAATTCTCAATAGATCCCATCATGAAGAATCGGATGGAGAGAGATATGAATGATATGGATAACAACCTCCGAAATAACCCTACACTTTCTAATCAAAAGTTGAGAAAGCCATCAAAATGCTAAAAATGAGGAAGGTTACAGGTTTAGATGGTATTTTCTCAGAATTCATAAGATATCTTGGCAAGAAGGGAAGAACATGGCTCAAGAACTTCTTCAGAGATATCCTGGATACTGGGATCATACCCCTGGAATTCAAGATGGCTCACACCGTGGCGATCCTCAAATTAGACAAACCAGCAAATGATGCTTCAAGCTATCGACCCATTGCTCAACTAAAATGCCTCAGCCTTTATCGTATTCAAAAAATAATAAATAACTTAACACTAACATACCAGGCAGGTTTCAAACTCAAACAGTGAACATGTATTAGCATTGGCATCATATACTGAGGCTGGATTTCAGAAGGAGTTAAAGACATAAGTAGCTTTTGTCGATCTAACAGTGGCACATGATACGGTTTGGCTGGATGGACTACTACTTAAACTTAACAAGCATATACCCTGCATGAGGGGTGTAAGGGTTTGGGAGAGACAATACTAGTCTTTTCCAACCAAATGTCAACCTCTCCTTCACGTGGTGCACCCTGTTTGCACGGACGAGGCTCTGGCGACTGAAAGATTCCCGGTATAAGGAGTCACCCACTGCTTGCCAATGGCCTCTGAAAAGAGGGCGGAAGAGCGGGGAGCAGTTCAGGGCACCCTCTTGCCCTTGGGGTTGGAAATGGCCCCTAAAGGCGGATGAATCAGAAATGATCAACGGCATGGGGATGCAGAAGGCAACGGGAAACCACTGCATTAAAGACCCAAAGGGTATCCCGAGGACATGTAATCCTCTCAAATTACATATATCATGATGGCTTCTTCCTGGGTAAAATATTCCGGAGGTAAAATAGTCCCCCAACCGGATCTCCGGGAGGGGACTGCTCAGGGAGGAGTCATCAGAATGGATAGAAACATTCTACGAGTCGGAGCGTGGAATGTTAGAAGTCTGAATAGGGCAGGTAGGTTAGAAAACTTAGATGGAACAACTTAGGTTAGATGTTGTTGGGATTAGTGAGATTAAATGGAAGGACGCACAGGGTTTCTGGTCTGGGGAACACAGGATAATTAGCACACAACCTGTCAATGGAGTCACTGGTGTAGGATTTGTAATGAACAAGAAAGTAGGGAAACGGGTGAGTTATTATGAACAGTTTAGTGACAGGATTATTTTGATGAGGTTAGAAACTAAGCCCGTCCCAACCACATTAGTACAAGTGTATATGCCAACATCACAGGAAGATGACGAAGAAATAGAAAAAATATACGCTGAAATTGAAGAATTAATTCAATATGTGAAGGGGGAGGAATATCTAATAGTCATGGGTGATTGGAATGCAATAGTGGGACAAGGAAAAGATGGGAATACTGTAGGAAGTTTTGGTCTAGGAGAAAGAAATGAACGAGGAAGCAGGTTGCTAGAATTTTGTGAAAGATATAAGCTAGTAGTGGCAAACACACTGTTTAAGAACCATGCAAGAAGAATTTACACGTGGAAACATCCTGGGGATACAGGCAAATATCAGTTAGATTATATCATGGTCAAACAGAGATTCAGGAATCAAGTTCTAGATTGTAAAGCGTACCCAGGAGCAGACATTGACCATAATTTGATAATAATGGAGTGCAGGCTGAAATTTAAGCGAATAAGGAAGCAGTATAAGCAGAACAGACTGGAAGTGAATAAACTGAAACAATCTAGCACTAGAGAAAAATTTGCAGAAATAGTAGACTTGGGTCTAAGAAGTATCTCTGAAAGGAGCTCAACCGAGGACGAATGGAATGCATTAAAGACCGAAATAATGAAAGCTGGTAAAGAAACATTAGGCTTTAGGGAACAATCTGCCCGAAAACCTTGGATCACAGAAGAAATTTTGGAGCTGATGGATCAGAGGAGAAGGTACAAAAATGCTCAGGATGAAGCAGGAAGAGAGCAGTACAGGCAATTTAGAAATCAAATAAATAGGAAATGCAAAATAGCAAAAGAAAAATGGCTACAACAAAAGTGTGAAGAAGTAGAAAAGGAAATGGTCGTAGGTAAAGTAGATGTTGCCTACAGAAAGATCAAACAGAATTTTGGAGAAATGAAGAAAAGAGGTATGAACATTAAAGCTGCCGATGGGAAACCTCTTTTAAGCTCAGAAGATAGAGCTAACCGATGGAAAGAATACATTGAGAAACTTTATGATGGGGACGACTTGAACAATAGTGTAATGGAAAAGGAAGATGATGTTGATATTGAAGACTTAGGGGTAAGGATTGCAATCCCACAGTGTTTTCAATCCCGCGGGATCCGCACAGGATTTGCGCCAATCCCGCGGGATCCGTGCGGGATTGGTACAAACAGTTTTTAACGCATATATTTAAAACATAGTTACTTAAAACGTTAATAAATTAAATAATAATTAAATTAATAAATAATTTTTAATGTTAAATGATAAAAATTAACAGTTAACAATATTTTGATTGGCAAAATGACATTAAAACTTTTTAGCGTGTCTTAAGTGTATTTCGAGGTTTTACTTTTTTGTTTTTTAATCTAAACCAATTTTTAAATAAATAATAAAAATTGAAAATATTGAGTCTTAGGTCATATTATGTGCCTTACAATACATCACATAAGTTTAAAAATATGAGTTGCTTAATGGCCAAGTCACCAGAATTTTTTTTCAAAAAAAGTCTAAATAAACGTTCCATAACACCGAGAAAAGCATTCCATTTCACAAAGTGAAGTGAATATACTCTGTAAAGTGTAGACTTGGCTCAGAACAAGATCTCATAACTTTTTGTCACTGCACAAGCACGAGACTTGGCCTTTTTTTGCGTGATTCATTATTATATCTCCTGATTCCTTGATTGATATTACAGTTGATTCAATGTTATTAAAACAAACTACTCACCAACACGTAAACTGTCAAGTATTTCAGATTTACTTATGTAGCGTAACGACGTTTTTAGAGTGGAAATTATTATTTTTTAGTAAAAAAAAGACTTTCTCAGCGAATGATTGCAGTGAAGCCCTCATAGGTTGTATCTTCGGATTTCATTGCAAACATACGAAATTACACACGTGAGGAAGACGGCGGAGGCAGCCGTCGAAGTATGGTGATTCTACAACAAAATTCGTTGATACACCTGTGAAAATTTCATTATAACTTTTTTTACCTTTAGTCGAAATAATAACAAGGAGAAGAGGGATTAATCGAAAGCCTGAGCGGCACGTGTAAGCAGGTGGCTTTCGTCAAAGAAACGCATTGAGGCAGCGGCCAAAACAACAATAAGTCAAAGGATATACAATTTCCTTTTGATAGCTGTTAAATAAATAGGTATGCGATTGTTAAAATTACGATAACATTAGTTTCATATCAACGAATAATCAAATTTTCAGCCGCAAATTAGGAAATTGTCACAATTACATTATCTACAAACACAGAAAATGGGAATAATGAAACCGTGAATAAAAAGCTGTAACCGTGTAATTCAGATAACGTGTGCGACACTTAAAAATAATTATATAGATGGAAAATCGTACTAAATACGCACCATAACTCAAATTACAGAAATGTGTACTCGAAACAAACGTAAGTTTTGATGAATACCTAAAAGTGTGTTTATTTACTTACGAATGACGAAGGTTGACAAAAACAAACGCTTGTTCACATGAGTCAAATGCCAAATGGAAGGGTACAGGCAAACAGTGCAAAATATCCGACAGAGACAGAGTGGGGCAGCGAGTCACGCAGACTGACACGCGTTTCCGCCGGATTTTGCGGATTGCGGATCCGCTTAATTTTGATGCGGGATCCGCCAGACTGTCTAATGATGCGGGATTCCCGCTTTGCTGGATTGCAATCCCTAGTTACGGGATCCTGTTTTGAGGACTGATTTTAATAAAGCTCTGAATGACTTGAAAGCAAATAAGGCAGTTGGAATTGATGAGATCACTGCAGAACTTATTAAATCCCTAGGAGAGGAAGGAATCGTAAGATTATTCAAGCTGATATCAAAAAGTTATGAAACAGCGAAATTCCAACTGATTTTAATAAAAATATCATCTTCACACTTCCAAAGAAAGCACAAGCCGACAAATGTGAGAATTATCGCACCATTAGTCTAACATCACATGCTTCAAAATTACTGAGCCAGAATAATATACAGAAGGATGGAAAGGGTAGTAGAAGAGATAGTAGGTGAAGATCAGATTGGGTTTAGGAAAAATCGTGGTACAAGGGAAGCAATTCTGTCTTTAAGATTAATACTTGAAGGGCGGATCAAGAAAAACAAAGATACTTTTATGGCATTTGTTGATTTAGAAAAAGCTTTTGATAATGTTAGGTGGGACAAGATGTTCAAAATTTTAAAGAAGTCAAGTCTAAAGTATCGAGATAGAAGAATACTCTATAAACTATATAAGAATGAAGTGGCTGTAATAAAAGTAGAGAATCATGAGAGACATGCATCGGTTAAAAAGGGTGTGGGACAAGGTTGCAGTCTATCCCCATTAATATTCAACTTGTATGTAGAAGAAGCAATGAAGAAAGTCAAAGAAAAATTTCCATGCGGCATAAGTTTTCAGGGAGAAAAAATCAGTATGCTACGATTTGCTGATGACATTGTCTTGTTAGCAGAGAGGGCTGAGGATATTGAGAAGTTACTGAATGGCTTGAACAAAATACTGAAGGAAGATTTTGGACTGAATATAAATCAAAGTAAGACAAAAGTGATGAAATGTAGCAGAAATGATACCAATAGTAGCAGATTAAATATAAAAATAGGATCGGATGTAATAGGAGAAGTAAGCGAATTCTGTTACTTGGCAAGCAAAATTACAACCGATGGCCGAAGCAGGAAGGATGTTAAAAGCAGAATAGCACTAGCTAAAAGTGCCTTCATGAAAAAGAGAAACCTTTTAAGGTAGCCACACACGTGGAGGCCGGGCCGCAGGGAAACAGTCCACGGGCCGGACCGCAGGGATTTCATCGAAGTGGCGCTGCACACACACGGGGCGTTAAAATCCTCAAGGGTTTCTCAGTCTCAGAGTTGGCTTCACGATGGCAGCATCCGTTTATGTGAACGCGTTAGCTGCTGTTACTATTTTCTTTACTGAATCTGTCACAGTGCTACCTCTCGCTAGGTTGCCTAGTAAAACTCGAAGCAGCCTTTTTCTGTAGTTCCATATCTTCATGAAAGCTTCCTATCATATTTCATCATGAAAGCTTCCTATCATATTTCAAAAATTTGCCTCGGTTAACCAGGTGGCTCGGATAATCGGAACTCGGATAACCGGACTTTTACTGTAATTGATTTATTCCCATTCGTAAATACATCAACTACATAAAATTAAGTTTAAACGACATAAAAACTAAATTAAAATAATATTAGTTTAAAATCATGTTGTCATTAATATAGTTGATCATGTGATGTAAACTCAAATTCAAATCACATGACATCATTTGCATTATAATTTGATAGAACTGCTGCTGCTGTGTCGTTGTTTTGAGATCATTTATCAAAATCTGCTGGTGGTTTATAATGATCCTGCGGGTGTTGCTTGAAAAGGTTGTGGGCTGAGACTTTCGATGAGGTTCCTGGATAAAAAAAAAAAATCCAGAACTGCTGCCTGCAGAATAGTACAGGCCAGAAGTAGGTAACTGTTGCTCACTGTAAGACATTCCTAAACAGTCCATTTCGACTTGAAACAGGGTGTCATTAATTATTTTTTCTGCTATTAGCATTTGATTGGTCGGAAGGCCACGTAATTTTATGGCAACAGTTTTCCTAACAACGTCAAAGTGATCTTCTTGCAGCCGGTTTTTTTAATGTTCTTCAGCACATCACTTCGCAAAGATTTATTTCCTGATGGTTTAATGTTGCTGATTTTTTTTAGTATCGATTCTTTTTATTTTTTTGGATTTGGTTCATTCTCCTTCAATATTTATGCCAGCTTGGCGTAGGTAGCTTCTCGTTTGTTTGTGTCGTTGTATTCCTGGCACTTCAATTCCTATAGAAAGGGCTCACTATCATACATATTTATAAACACGGAACATCACGAAACGGAACATTAGAAACAAAACAGAGAAACAAAATCGCAACACATGCAGGCACTCACAAGAAATCCTGGAAGGCCGACTGACCGCAGGACACACGCTGAGCTTCTCACCCTCCCTCCCGGCCTTTGAGGAAATAAGAATTGTTTTTCGGTGCGGATTTAGCCGCACTGGGGTGCGGCCACGGCCTCAAGAAAGTGCCCACACACGTGGCGGGATCCCGCAAGGCCGTGACCATCCCGTCCAAATCCCGTGGGTTTCCCGCACGTGTGTGGGAGCCTTTAGTTTCAAATATTGATCTAGGAATCAGAAAGAACTTTTTAAAACTCTATGTGTGGAGCACAGCACTTTACGGTAGCGAAACATGGACTTTAGGAATACCGGAAAGAAAGAAACTTGAAGCATTTGAAATGTGGTGCTACAGAAGAATGCTAAAAATTAGGTGGACAGACAAAGTAAGAAATGAACGAGTTATGGAAATGATGGGTGAGAAAAGAAGTTTATGGAAGAAGCTTACAGGAAGAAGAGACAGGCTTTTAGGTCATATTTTGAGACATGCTGGATTGGTTAATTTGTTAGTGGAGGGAACAGTCGAAGGTAAGAACTGTAGAGGTAGACAGAGATTAGAACATATGAAGCAGATATATGAGGACGTGGGTTGTAAGGGGTATGTAGAAACGAAAAGGTTAGCACAGGATAGAAAGGGATGGAGGATTGCATCAAACCAGTCTGAAGACTGACGACAGCAAAAAAAAAAAAAAAAAAAAAACCTGCATGAAACTAACATCACTCCCAAAGAACATGCTGAAAAACCATTGGGCAAAGACAAGTAAATCATTTACAGTCAAAAATGGATTACCTAAATGGTCAATACCACTTACAATGAATGCTCTTCAACTTGTACACCAGTGACATGCCTGAACGAGTCAGCAATAAATTCTGCTACGCTGACGACTTAGCTATCGCTGTCCAAACTGTCTCGCTAGAGGAACATGAAAGCTCTCTCTCAAATGACTTAGGAACCTTGAATGCGCACTTACGAAGTGGAGACTTTGTCCAAACTGATGAAAACAGAAGTATGTGCATTCCACTTGAGCAATAGAATAGCTAATCAGCTGCTCAAAGTTAACTTCTGCCACCAAAGAGTAAAAAATAATTTCTACCCTAAATATCTTGGCATCATCTTCTATTGTTCATTAATGTTCAAAAAACACCTGCAAATACTAGTAAGAAACTTAAAACGTGGTACAACATCATGAAGAAGCTAGCTGGTACTTCGTGGGGAGCTGATGTAGAGTCACTACAAACAACCGCCCTCGCCATGGTTTATCCTGTGCTGGGTACTGTGCTCCAGTGTGGCAACATAGTCTTCTTCTTCTCATGTCAATGACAGCATCAAACATGAGGTAGTGTTTCCGCCAATGCGATGGCTTTGTCAATAGCTGAATGCAGGTCAAATTGGGATACATTCATTACCATATGTGGACATGACAACAGATGTACCATAGTTTATCTCTTCCCTGCACAAACATGTGGCATCTGGCTGTTCTCCCAGGTATCCCCACGAAGCAAGAGTATCTTTCGAGTGGCCAACTCCAACTCGAAGCCTATTTAGTGACTTTCATATGGGCCATGGTTGTTCAGACACAGGTGGTTGAGCCTCTTTTTGCTTGATCCACTTGATATATGTTGTACTCTCTTCTCCCAAGCTAATATTCTTTCACTGCTAGTGGTGATGGTGTATAGCAATGTAGAGAGTGTCAGGACTCTTCGTTCACTCTAGCTAGTGGCAACTTCCCGGCATATGTCTCCAGGAGCGATGCAAGCTAATATCTTCACCTTCCCCACAGGCATGCATACTCTGCTGCAGAGTAGCATAAAGCAGAGGTGCTGATGATGCTTGAGTTCACTCCCCAGCTAGTTCTGGTCAACTTGCTTAAGATATTGTCACTCACATTACAAAATCAATTTTCATTTGAATGAGTGTATGAGAGTAATAACTGGGACCCTGAAATCCACCCCAGCCCCATGGTTACACATCACCAGCAATATACAACCTCCAGAGGTAAGACACCAAGAAGCAACGGCAGCAGTGAAACATTTTCTTCAATACTTCGGTTTAACGCCTTATTTGTACAGAGAGGTATGAGCCATTTGGATGCTTACACATTACAGTAGGACATACTGTGTAACTCTCTTGCCAGGCAGGAGGGCCAGATGAACACAAGAAAACAGAAAATACAAAGACACTTCACAATATTTTGGTTAATTTCTCCCCCCCCCCCCCCCGTATGTGTGTGTGTGTGTGTGCGCGTGAATGTGTGAATACACACTGTTAGGAAAAAAGGCACTATAGAGCAGATAAATTAAACATCTGGATAGGAGAATGACCACCGTTTATGAAAGCTGAAGGTAGCCGTGGTGTCAAAATGTGGATGGATATGTACACAAATACAGCATTGAAATGTTAGGGTTTATATCCCTTCTTAACAATAAGCCAAGGTAGCTGCATGATGGAGGCTGGTAGCAAAATGGAGGCACAGACCATTGGTTGGCAGCTCATGGAGGGGGAAAAAACTGTGTGTGCATGACTATCCAGGTTTAGATGCCAAAGCAATATTCAACTTTGGAAAGCAGTGGTTATTCTCCTACACAAGTTTAATTTATATATATATATATATATATATATTAGGATAGGATAAAAACCATCGCTTACCAAAGAAGGGGATTCCTGTGGCGTTGGTACACGAACACACAAAGAATAGAATTTTCGAGCATGGCTCTTCCTCAGTAGAAGTGAAATGGCTGCTCGCAAGTGGCCGACAGCCAACTGCATGAGCCACAATGTCGGTGGCTCATGATGGGGGAAAAAACAACATGGCGGGAAGTGTGGGTGGGGGTAGAAGAGCACTGGCTGGAAAACGATGATGAATAGCAAGTATAAAGCAAAACTGTACACAAGGAAACGTCGCAGAAGGGCAGTATACCTCAGTTAATGGGCCCAAAAGCCTACTAAGTAACGGACACATGTGCAAACAAGTGAAAAAAAAGCAGAAATTTTAAAACTAAAAATAAGCAAAATTTGAAGTCACAATCTATAAAGATAGGCTCTGGTGAGCGGTGGTTCTATGAGAGAAGGTGGAAGTGAGGGGGATGGGTGGGAGGAAAATTGGTGCTATCTTAAATTTAGACCTGGAGATTGTCTGGTACCCAGTTGGTACTGATAGGCCAGTTCCCACCTTCTAAGTTCTGAAATACTGCTTTTATCTGAGAGGATTCTGATGGCGCGGACCGAGAAGCAGTTGTTAAAATTGTTGGTGCCATGTATAGTGGCATGATGAGAAACAGGGTGGTCAGGGTTCTTGATGTGTACTGATTGCCATTGTCCATTCATTCTGATGGCCACTGGATTTGTTGGGAGTCCAATGTAGGAGGCTGGGCAATGGTTATGAGAGTTGGTATATAAGGTGGGAGGATACACAAGTGGCGAATCCTGTGATGGGAAAGCTTTCCCCAGTTACAGGGTTGGTAAAGGTGGTGGAAGGCGGGTGCATACTGCATAATTTGCAACGGGATCTGTTGCAAGGAAACGAACCTTAGGGCTGTCTTGCAGGCTGGGGGACCTTGTGCTTATGGACCAAGAGTTGATTGAGGTTTTGAGGTCTGCTGAAGCAGGTTCTGGGTGGGTGAGGGAGGATTTTAGGAAGGAGGTTTCTCATGTATTGACCTCAATATTCCTTCTAATGGCCTCACAATTAAATTGCCAATATCTGGTTGCCCCCCCCCCCCCAACTTCACCCGCACTTACACACATTCCGGTACAGGCAGTACATAGCCTTAACTGCCCTAGTACTGCAACAATACAGTGACCTGGCCAACCAACACTCCAGACATCTCATATCTCTAAATAAAATACTGCTGCTGTCAACCCCACATGTCCTTCCTCACCTTCAACAAATTTTGCAAAAGGCTGTAGAATCTATGAATAGGCATGCTCAAAATCATCTACGCAAATTGTCCACTCTGTACCTTTCCCATCTCAAAGCAGGACAACCTCTCCCCTGCAAATTACCTGGACACCAACCCAGGTGTCAACCACCCCTCATTTCCTTACAACCATCTATTGCTCAGCTATTCAACATACCTCTACCACCTCCCTTAAAACCCACACCTCACCCAGTCAGGCTGAATCAAGCTGCCAAACCCAAACTGGCTGTTATTAATCTGTCCTCTTCTCCACTCTCAGAACCACAACTCTCAGTACTCTCCAAGCGTCTCACTTTCTCACCCACCCCCAAATTTGTTCAGACCACCCTAGTACGTGACTCCTTAGCTTTCTGCCGCACACTCCGCTGGAGGTATCACTTTGCCTCAAAGAGCAACAATATGGACAGTCAGAATGACCTGGAGCCCAGTCTCCAAAGGTTCCAATTACACTCAATTCTTGATCCACCACCTCTCCCACAAAACCACCCTCCCCAATTGTTTCAAGATCTTGTTTCCATTAGTTTGGCTTCTCCTAGTTTTGTAAAATCACTACCCTGTGGCACCTACCTGACTCTTGCAGAAACCAGGGCTATCAGGGAACTCTCCTCTGATCCAGACTTGATCATTCTACCAGCAGACAAGGGCTCAACTACAGTGGTCATGAACCGTCGTGACTATGTCAGTGAAGCACTGCGTCAGCTGTCTGATACTAACACTTACCGCCCCCTCAATCATGATCCCACACCTGCAGTGAATGATAGAATAAAAGTGTATATACAGGTTAGTGGACCTATCCAAGGACTCACTCTCCATTCTGTCTCACTCCTCACTCCTAAAAAGCCACGCATGCCTTCACTATACCTACTTCCTAAAATTCATAAGCCTGGCAACCCAAGACGTCCCATTGTTGCTGCATATGGCTCACCCACTGAGTGTATCTCTGCTCTGGTTGACCAGCATCTACAGCCCATTGTCAGCCAGCTTCCCTCCCACATCAAAGACACCCGACAATTCCTCTCTCGACTGGCCACAGTACCCACACCTCTTCCCCCCCGACTACCTTCTAGTTGTAACGGGGCTGATAAATCCAAAGGCAATAACTTTATAAAATTTAATTACCATTTAAGAGGATTAATTGAAAGATTAAAATTCCATGTATAATATTAAATATATATGTGCTTTGGATTTTCGGTTACAACTCGTTGGTTATTATCAACAGACAGACAGATGAACTCGAACCTTCTAAAAGAAAACGTCGCTTCGGGAATGAGATTACTAATTCACTAACCTGCAATTTTTTGGAAATGAAGTTTAAGCTAGGGCTCATGTAGACGGTATGACGGGATGTTGGTTTAGATTAGTTATCGTTCTTATTAAAAATGAATTTATGATAAACTAAGCCTTCTTTCATTGAAAAAATATAAAAGGAACTATTAAAGGAAGAGTTAACAGCGAAGCGCGTTTCATGGCAACCTTGACACCTGAATTGGTAATTTTGTTCACTTTTACGAACTTCGAGAAAACAAGATAAATAAAACGCAACACACAACGACTTACAGTCGACAGTCGACTTGTATATCGATACACACCGCAACAGAGGCTTCGAGTGCATATCAACTGGACAGCTGTTTTGGTTTAACAACATTGGTGGCCGGCAAATTCCTGTTTTGTTTTGCGGTTCAACACATCATGAAAAAAAAAGGAACCATAAAAAGGGAAGTACATTTTAAATTCTTTTTATTTGTTTAAATACAGTGAAGGATTTTCATTTCGATAGTTAAATTTTCACGGATTTAAATAATTTCCGTTCTTTACCAATTGTGAATTTTATCGACTTCAATTAACTGTGTTTGAGCTACGAAGTTTGATTTTGTGCTGGTTATAAAATATTTAAATTGAATCTTACCATGGATAAAGACAATGAAAATACTTTTCATGTAATCTGTCAACCTGATGTTACAGATCATTCAAATTTACCGGATATGTCCCCACCATCTGTATATACCATTCTTGACTCGTATCCGTCGGTAATTTTGGAAAAAGCACCTGTATCCTCAACAAGCGGATGAAGAGATGAAAATAGGGTCCATTTTTCACAATTTGAGGATGATTATTCTCCTGCTGTAGGTACCCATCAGGAACCAGAACATAAACAAACTCCATCAACTCCTTCTCAATTTACCCAGCCAGAACTATACCAGTTCCCTACAAACACTTACTGAACTAATTTTATCAATGCAATCTCAATTAGATATTCAGTTCAGTGAAACCAAAAAGATAAGTACCAGTATAAATGACCTAAAAAGGGATTTTATGGACCATTCACGACTGATAGATTCCAAAATAAATGAAATTCAGGGTAAGATAGAAAATTATTACACACATTTTGGTGAACGTGTTACTACAGTAGAAACAACCGTGGAAAAACATATTACTGAATACCATGAAAACCGAGAAAATGTTCAACATAAGATTCAGACTATTAGTTATGATATAAATCAACTTGGGGATACCTTTAAGAATGAATTTATTCAACAAGGAAACAGAGTAAACAAACTAGAACTAGAACAGCTTAAGGTTAAAGAGTGCATAGAATTACTACATGATACCTCCAACAAGTCACAAACAGATATAGGTTTGTTACATGAACAAAGTACGAATGCAATTCATTGTGAATCATTAGGTAATACAGTCGAAAGTAATGATAGTAGGCCTAATACTGTAAGGGAAAAATATGAGATGAGTGATGTTACAATTAATGATGAGGTAAATCATGTAAAGGATAGACAAATTGTTAAAGAAGGGTTTCACTTGAAAGATGAGTTTAAGCATGAAAGTAACCAGATGGAAGAGACTTTAATGAAGGTAGATGGATTAGGTAGTTTGATGATTTTGAAGGATGTAAACTGTGACATTTTTTCCAGTGTTGGGGAGAATTATGTTTGTGATTATGAATCAAAGCAGTTACAGAATAATCGTGTTGAACATTTTCAGAGTTCTTTACATATTTTTGAAGTTGGTTTGCCATGTTACTGTTCTGGCAAAGTAAGATTCACTGTAAACAGGAAGTTGTTTTGTATGAATAACTGGGAAAAAGTGAACTGGAAATATAGAAAAAAGGGTTTTTTTTTGTAGAGGGGTAAGCTATGCTTACTGCCTCATCCTGTGTACAAATTCAATCAGGGTATTGAACCTACAACTCAGAAAATGATGAATTAGTTTAAGGTGAATGAAAAGATTTAACACTAGTGCAGGGCACAGGTGTGTACATATAAACTCTGTCATATTGGAATTTATTATTATTGTTAAGTTATAGTTGGCATATTATTGTTATTCAGTGCCACAAAACACTTGTAAATAGTACTGATTGTTGTGGCTGCACACAATTCTTCAACTGTAATGATAGTAAAAGTTTATAATCACTAAGTGGAAGCTGTCATTTACCAATATTGACGATCTTGGTCAGATGTACAGTCTTCAGCTGTTACCACAGCATACCATTACATAAAAGTTTATTGTCTTGTCTATTGGTACTATTCTTTTAGGAAATATATAGTTTGTAAGTTATACCGGAGCATTAGAATATAATGTAATGTACTGAAGAAATAAAAATGAAGTAGTGATGCTAGATTAGCAAGAAACAATGGTGTCCCAGTCGTATTAGCGAGGGTTGATTGTACTGGTCCAGGGTACCAAACATGTGATTTAAATAATGTTGCCGGTTATCCAACAGTAAAACTGTTCAAAAGGATCGGTCTTATGAAGAATATAATGTACCAAGGGCAGGTAATAGAATTTTTTTTAACTATTTGAATGGTATGCTTGGTAAACAGGCGGAGGCTATGACAGCTAAAGAGGATATTAATGTAGAAAATATTGATTATAGTGAATAAGGAAACGAAGAAAATAAACTTTTACTAGGCAATGAAAGTGAATGTTTTGAAGAAAAAGATGAATTAATGTGCAATAAAATGAAATAACTTTGTGAGCTCAAAGAGGCAAACTGATAATTCTTTCAATGTGAAAAACAAGAATTCCAAAGAAAGTAGTGCTGAGCAAGAAAATGACCCGTGTCAATTGGTTTTATATTTTATAATTTTCTGGTCCAGGTACCTCATTTCATATGGACAAATACCTTAATCAGAAACTGATTTGTTGTTACTGCTATATGTTTGATGTTTTGAAAATGAAAAAAAAGGTTTATTTTTTGTTCTTCTACAAGATTAAATGCTGGCAGACTATGTATCTTGTTCCAGGAGTACCGTGCAGAGAAGAAGAAGAAGAAAAAAAAAAAATAAACTTGATGGCAACAGAGTAAGAAAAAGTGGACATTTATGCTTGCTACAGGTGGAAAACCAGCAGAGCAGCCAGAGAAAACAAATTTCAACTTTCAATATTTATTATTATTATCATTATTATTATTTGTATTTATGTAAAACTCACATTGTAAAACCAACACCTGAGGGACCTGTGATAAATTAATTCCTATTTCAATTCTTTTCGAATTTCATAGAAATTAGCGGGCGGATGTAACGGGGCTGATAAATCCAAAGGCAATAACTTTATAAAATTTAATTACCATTTAAGAGAATTAATTGAAAGATTAAAATTCCATGTATAATATTAAATATATATGTGCTTTGGATTTTCGGTTACAACTCGCTGGTTATTATCAACAGACATCGAACCTTCTAAAAGAAAACGTCGCTTCGGGAAATGAGATTACTAATTCACTAACCTGCAATTTTTTGGAAATGAAGTTTAAGCTAGGGCTCATGTAGACTGTATGACAGGATGTTGGTTTAGATTAGTTATCGTTCTTATTAAAATGAATTTATAAAAAACTGAGCCTTCTTTCGTTGAAAAATATATATATAGGAATTATTTCTGGTTCTAAAAGGAACTATTAAAGAAGAAGTTAACAGCGAAGCGCGTTTCATAGTGACGGTGGATGTGACCTCCTTATACACAAATATTCCCCATTCTCATTGGCTCAGTGCCATGAAACATTTTCTAGACCAGCGTCCACCCAATAGCCTTCACACCAGATCTTTCCTGCTCACCTTGGCGGAACTAATGCTAAACAACAACTTTTTTTCATTTGAGGGGAAAATCTATCACCAAGTGAGCAGCACTGCCATGGGCACTCGTATGGCTCCCTCATACGCTAACCTCTACCTAGACTGCCTAGAACAATCATTCATAGCTGCAGCCCATCTGAAACCCCTCTTGTGGGTCAGATTCATTGATGATATTTTCATAATCTGGACTCACGGGGAAGACAACCTACTCAGTTTCCTCAATAAACTTAACACTGTAAGCTCCTTGAAATTCACATGGACTTACTCCCATACACAGGCCACTTTCCTGCATGTCAACCTTTCCCTCACGAATGGCTATATCCACACAGCTGTCCATATCAAACCCACCTACCTACCTACAACAGTACCTTCATTATGATAGCAGCCACCCTCATCACATCAAACGTTCCCTCCCCTACAGCCTAGGCATTCGAGGCAGTCACATTTGTTACAACCAACAATTTTTTTTTAACTGCTTAACGTCTCCTATAACAACAAGGTCTTTAGAGACAGGAAAGGATAGGGGGGGGGGGGTGGCAAGGAATGGGAAGGAATTCGGCCATGGCCTTTTGAAGGAAGCATCCTGGCATTCACCTGGAGTGATTTGGGGAAACCATGGAAAACCCAAATCTGGAAGCCCGGACGGGGATTCGAACCGCCGTCCTCCCGAATGCGAGGCCAGAATGCTAGCCGTTACACCGCCACGCTCGGTACAATCAACAAGCCCTTCAACAATATGCCAGCAATATCTCTGAAGCCCTCATTTCCCACTATTACCCACCAGATTTAGTTCACAAACAGGTTTCTCCTGCCACATCACCCGTTACTTCCAAGGCTTGGAATCCATTAACTGAGTCTTGAGACCAGGTTTACAACTTTCTTCGAGATTGCCCTGAGATGAGAAACCTCCTTCCTATAATCCTCCCTCACCTACCCAGAACCTGCTTCAGCAGACCTCCACACCTCTACCAACTCTTGATCCCCAGCCCCAAGGTTCATTTCCTTGCAACAGATCCCGTTGCAAATTATGCAGTATGCACCCGCCTTCCACCACCTTTACCAACCCCGTAACTGGGGAAAGCTTTCCCATCACAGGATTCGCCTCCCATCTTATATACCAACTCACTTATAACCATTGCCCAGCCTCCTACACTGGACTCCCAACAAATCCAGTGGCCATCAGAATGAATGGACAATGGCAATCAGTACACATCAAGAACCCTGACCACCATGTTTCTCATCATGCCACTATACATGGCACCAACAATTTTAACAACTGCTTCTTGGTCCGCGCCATCAGAATCCTCTCAGATAAAGGCAGTATTTCAGAACTTAGAAGGTGGGAACTGGCCTATCAGTACCAACTGGGTACCAGACAATCTCCAGGTCTAAATTTAAGATAGCACCAATTTTCCTCCCACCCATCCCCCTCACTTCCACCTTCTCTCATAGAACCACCGCCCACCAGAGCCTATCTTTATAGATTGTGACTTCAAATTTTGCTTATTTTTAGTTTTAACTTAAAATTTCTGCTTTTTTTTTCACTTGTTTGCACATGTGTCCGTTACTTAGTAGGCTTTTGGGCCCATTAACTGAGGTATACTGCCCTTCCGCGACGGGCCCTTGTGTACAGTTTTGCTTTATACTTGCTATTCATCATCGTTTTCCAGCCTGTGCTCTTCTACCCCCACCCTCACTTCCTACCATGTTGTTTTTCCCCCACCATGAGCCACCAACATTGTGGCTCATGCAGTTGGCTGCCGGCCATTTGCGTCCAGCCATCTCGCTTCTACTGAGGAAGAGCCATGCTCGAAAATTCTATTCTTTGTGTGTTCGTGTCTTTTTCGTGTACCAACGCCACAGGAATCCCCTTCTTCAATAAGCGGTGTTTTTTTAAACTATCCTAATATTCAATATATCTGCTTTTAGCGCCTTTGTTTCCTAACAATCTATATATGTATATACACGGAAAAGAAAGAGGAAAATACACCCAACACTCACCAAAGTTGAAGGGAGGAGGGAAGCAACAACACAAAACACCACACAAACAACACTCATCCCGCCTAATTTCCTCACACAAAATCCTTCTCCTTGCATTCCCTGGTTGCATTCATTATTTACATAACATCCTTAATCATTGCAACCATTTGTTGACCAAACAAGCACAAAAACATATTTCAAACCTCTCTTCCCTCTGGAAGAGCTATTTTGTTTTGGGCCTTCATCTCCCCAACCCACATTACAGGCAACACAACCCCCATCCAGCACTTATCGCCACAACGCCATGTATTTCTCATATTCTCAACTTTCCCCACCCAGCACCTCTGCCACCCAATCCTACCCATTCCCCACCACTGGAAAAATCAAAAATCCCTATTGTGAATCTTTCTTCCACCCCCTCTCTGAACCTGAACTATCAGTTCTTTCAAAGGGTCTTAGGCCTCGTATCCACTTGAGCACACTCAGGCGAATGAGCCGCTCATTCATTTGAGCGCGCTCGATCGAGCGTGCTCAAGGAAAAAGAAATTTTGGTCGAACGATCCTGGTTTCAGTGCTCAGAAAACGCTCGGCTATTGACGTGTCGTCACGCATAGCTGCGGCCTTTATTATTATCCATACGATGTCAAAACAGAGAAGAAAATTACCAAGTTGATGGATTAGAGAAAGTCATCGTCATGCGAAGAAATTATGTTAATAAATTTAATTTGCGAATTGACTTTAGAAGAAGACAATGAGCTATTTCAAAACTTTACGAGATCGATTTCGAACATTTTGACTCATATTAAAATGCACGATACGCCTATTCGTGAGGCGATCCCACCAGAAGATAAAATTTATAATAACTTTAAGATTCCTAGCCTCAGGAAGTCCCTACACAAGGCCTGCAGTATATGTTCAAAGTATATAAACAAAGCATCATCCGTTTAGTATGGGTAGTCTGTGATGGCACTATTGAATCACTCCTAAATTATATGCAGGCTGGTACCTATTTTTTATTTGTGTTTACAAATATAGATTTAAAGGTTATTTTTATGTTTTTTTTTAAAATTATGGCATTGATTTCAAGTTTTTAATAAAATTGGTAAAACAATTATATTGCCTGGCACAAAATCAATATGATTTTAGGCACTTAGGATCTGAATTTCGTAACACCAAATTCAATCAAAATCCGTTCAGCTGTGAGAAATACTATTAAATAAGACTTACCACTTCCCGTTATAGAAGTTCTCTTCTGTTTTGATCGTTTTCGCCTGAATGACCCTAGCTGGCTTGTTATTTTTTTCTTTACATCATCAATACTAATGTTTAATATCTCGCTGATTTCACGCCATGCACCTTATTTTTTAGTTCAGTTATAATACTGGAGCTATCCCGATAACACCCTCTTGATTCATACGCATCAATTAGAGTTAAGCAAGTTTCATTGTCCCACGTGCTCGCGCTCATTGTAGAAACCGCCAAATACCGTCCACACTGAGCGCCGAACAAACACTGGCTCGCCTTTGAGCATTCCAAAATACCGACAACCGATTGGCTCGCCCCGAGCGCGCTCGCTGTCGTTCGTTGCGATGCGTGCTCAGGCGTCCACACTTGAGCCGCTTGCTTCACTGAGCAGCTCATTCGCCTGAGCGTGCTCAAGTGGATACGAGGCCTTACTTTCTCTCCCACCCCTAAATTTGATCGGATTACTCTTATTAAGGACTCCCTTTCATTCTGCGGCACACTCAACTGACGGTATTATTTCAATACTACAGGCAGGGGAAACAGCCGATGTGATAACCTGGAACCCAGTCCCCAACAATTCCTACCTCCATCCCAGTTAGATCCACCTCCCCTCCCTCAAAACCATCCCCTACTCCTATTCCAGGAATTACTCATGTGAACACTCTCATTGTCTTCCTTCATAAATTCAATCCCCCACTCCAACAACCTGGCCCATACTAAAATGCAGGCGATGAGTGAACTTTCAAAAAATAAAAACATCATAATTCTCCCAGCTGACAAGGGCTCAACAACTGTGGTCATGGATCGAAGCGACTACACAGCTGAAACCCTCAGGCACCTCTCTGACACCTCCACTTACTTACCTCATACCACTGACCCCGCTAATTCAATCTGCACAGAAATCTGCTCTTTCCTCAGTCTCCAAGGTCGCTTACAAGGTCTTTCACACCATTCCATTTGCCTTCTGACTCCTAACACCCCCCGGACCTCCACCCTGTATATTATTCCCAAGATACATAAAGCAGGTAATCCTGGATGTCCACATTTGCTCATTTGCTGCATTTGAGTCTCCCACAGAACGTATTTCTGCAATCGTAGACCAGCACCTACAACCTTTTGTCCAGGCCCTTCCATCCTATGTCAGAGACCCCCCCCCCCCCCACACACACACACACTTTTTAGAGCGTCTGTCATCAGTCCCTACACCCCCACCAAAAGATTGCTTCCTGGTCACTATTGAAGTATCAACACTTTACACCAACATCCCTCATGTCCAGGGCCTCAGTGCCATAGAACATTACCTCGACACTCACCCCCCACCCCACCCCGCACACCTTCCCTACCACTCATTTCCTCACTTCTGTGGCTCAATTCATCCTTACCAAAAATTTCTTTTCCTTCGAGTATCAGGTTTACCATCAGATTTGAGGCACTGCTAAGGCGACTAGAGGAACGTGTTCTTCAACAGGTTACCAGGCAACCCACCGTGTAGTTCAGGTATATAGCTGACATATTTATGATCTGGACCCACGGTGAAAACCTATTTCTTGACTTCTTGTACTCACTGAATAACTTCTACACCTTAAACTTCACCTGGTCCTACTCTCAGACTGACATCACATTTCTGGGTGTACACATCTCTGTACAGAATGGTCACCTACACACCTCTGTCCACATAAAACCCACAAACCTATAAAAATATCTCCATTTTGATAGCTGCCTTCCATATCATACAAAATATTCCATTCCATACAGCCCAACCATTCGGGGCAAACGCATCTGCTCTTATCATGAGTTCTTTACTCTCTACACCAACAATCTGACCCAGGCACTCATAAACCGCAATTATCCTCCAGAACTAGTTCAAAAACAGCTATCAAGAGTCATGGACTGTCCCCCATACCGACACAAACAACCTAAAGCCAACCAGAACCCTGTTTTTCTCACCCAGTTTTTCCTTGGCCTGGAATCGCATAACAAAATTCTTCATCTGCGCTATGACTCTTTTAGATCCTTTCCTGAAATGCGCTGCATTCTTCCCACTATCCTTCCCACCACACCCCGAGTCACCTTCAGCAGACCGCCTAATCTAAAAAACATTCTGGTACATAAATATCAACCCTCTGATGCTCCTAAACCACCATTTGGATCCTTCCGTTGTAAGAGACCCCGTTGCAAAACTTGCGGTATGCATCCACCTACCACGACCTATAGCAACCCTACTATTGGAGAAACCTACCCCATAATAGGTCATGCCACTTGTACAACCACCCATCTCATTTACCAGTTCACCTGCCTCCACTGTCCAAGTTCCTACATTGGCCTGATCTCAAACTCATTATTAGGGTTCGGATCTTTAGGAAAAGTCATATTTTTTTCCTGCCTTCTTTTTGAGCTGAAATGCAGAAATAAACACTGATTCAACGTTTCTGATTGTATTTAAATGTATTTTATATAGCCTATAAATGCATATTTGGGACATTTTCCTAATTATGGTCATATTTCAGCTATTTTTATGGTCATATGGTCATATTTTGAGAAAAAAACTGGTAATTTTTTATAGAAGTTGTAGATGAAAATAAATTAAGATAATTATTCAGAGAAATATATTCCTGTTATACATTGGAGAAAAAACGAATCTAATTGTAACCAAATTTTTTAGAATTCACCGGTCAAGAATTAAAGTTATAAATTATTGTCACTCTCTAAACGTTACAATGTTCCGCCCGCTTTTTAAATTCGACTATGCAGCAGCAGCATGCCTGTGTCGAGCCGCGTCAATCAATGTCTCACTTGCGACGGTATCGTGGGAATTGAGTCCACTGCAGTGACCCACCGATGAGTTGAGAGGAATCAATTGTCTTCCTATAATTCAGTACGGCGAAACTGCTGCTTAACGGGAAACCCGTCCCTACCTGGGTCAGGTATTCCCCACATACCATACTCTCCGCGTCGAAACAAGCACAAAGCCTTCAGCCACTTACGCACTGTCACCAATGCTTTTTAAAATAATCCTCAACCGGTGTTAAATCTGCAGTGGATCAGTGAGTACCACCATGCCGAAAACAAAACTTTCTGAAAGTGTAAAGTTACGGAGTTACGTAAAGGAATTTGGAGAGGAGTATTTTAGCACAGATGAAAGAGTTCTTTTCTGTAAATTATGTGAAACTAAAGTGAATGCAACAAAGCGATTTCATGTGCAGCAGCACTGCAATACATCAAGACACAAGAATAACGTAATACGACATTCAACCTGACAAAGCAAACAGCGACTTTTCTTGGTTACATCTACAGCTTCCAAATTATCAATTTTTTCTAAAGAACTCTGTGAAATGATGGTATCAGCCAACATCCCACTTAATAAAGTGAACAATGAGCATTTCAAATCGTTCTTGGAGAAATACACAACACAGACGATTCCAACCGAATCAACATTGAGGAAGAACTATTTACCGTCTTGTTATGAAAATGTATTGCAGGCAATCAGAACTAAGATAGGCACCAATAAGATCTGGGTATCAATGGATGAAAGTACTGATGCTTGTGGGAGATACGTTGTAAATGTTATCGTTGGAACCCTACTTTCTGACAGACCGGGTGATATATTTTTACTGGACTGTGAAGCTCTTGAATCAGTAAACCATTCAACAATTGCCGTCCGTTTCGACAACGCTATGAAACTGTTATGGAGCGGTGAAGTTAAGCGAGAACATGTCTTACTATTTGTGACCGACGCTGCGCTGTACATGATAAAGGCTGGGAAACGTCTGAAGATGTATTCTTCGATGGTGCATTTAACCTGTCTCGTTCATGGATTACATAGAGTTGCCGAGGAAGTAAGACTAAATTTCCCTGATGTTGATAGGTTAATATCAAATGTAAAAAAGATTTTTGTTAAAGCTCCAATGAGAGTGGCAAAATTTAGAGAAGACGCACCTTCCATCCCTCTTCCACCATAACCAGTACTTACTCGTTGGGGCACATGGCTCGATGCAGTTAGCTGTTACTGTGAATATTATGAAAACATACGGAAAATAGTTTCTAATTTTAATAGCAGTGAAGCATCTTCCATAAAAATTGTCCAAGAACTGTTTTCCAGTAATTTGTTCAGAAATTTGGCGTACATAAAGTCAAGTTTTTCAGGCATCACAACTGCGATTACGCGTCTTGAAGAAATTGGTCTAGACCTGCATGAAAGTTTGGCGGTCGTTAAAAGGGTGGAAACCGAAATAGGCCAAGCAAGGGGGCAGTGTGGCTAGTTTGCTGAAAAACAAATTTGATAAAGTGTGGTGTGGGAATAAAGGATATAAAACAATTTGTAAAATTAGTGAAATTTTACATGGTGGCGAATCTGTTTTGACTGCAGACGACCCACAATTAAATTGCAGTGACCTGACTGTTTAAGTACGCTCCCGTCACATCTTGCAATGTCGAACGAAGCTTCTCACACTACAAGACAGTTTTAAGTGACAACCGGAGAAAATTCCTCTTCGAGAACTTGAAGATGCATGTGGTGATATACTGCAATGCGGGCATCAAACAAGAATAAAAAATGGTATGTATACTAATTCGCAACAAATGTATAGTAAATTTCCATTTTTAAAAGTAAAATTCTAGTAATCCATTCTTTTACAGGAACAAGAAAATAACTTTCAACAAAATTAATTTCCCAATCGTACAGTGAGTGCATAGAAGCAAATTATGCTGTCTACTTGAAAGCGACACAGCTACATAAAATAAATTATGTACATTTGAGCATTTTTAAAGAATAAAAAATTTAACGTTTGGTCATATTTGGTCTCTTTTAGGTCATATTTACCTATTTTTAAGGTCATATTTGCCTGCATATTTCGCGATTTTTTTGGTCCTAAAGATCCGAACCCTACTCATTATCCATCAGAATGAATGGTCACAGACAAACAGTTTACTCCCAAAACCTGGACCTCCCTGTTGCTCACCATGCCAGTACTCACAACACCCACAACCTTAATAACTGCTTTACAGTCAGAGCCATTAGAGTACTTCCAGACACTACCTCCCAATCTGAACTCCGCAGGTGGGAATTGGCATATCAACACATCCTGCAGACTAGACATCCCCCAGGCCTTAATTTCCGTTAATATCTTCCATCCTCACCCCTATACACCCATCACAATAGATTCATATATTTTCCAAAAAATTTCTATTATATTTTTATTTATTTATTTTTTACTATTATTATTTTTTCAACCATTTTAACCTTTCTTATACTTGCAGTTATATTATCATTGCTCACCACACCACCTGCGACGGTCTATAGCATTCTATGAGTGGCTGCATCCAACGCAAGTCTTGTGCAAAACCAGCCACCTCTCTGTTAACTTGAAAAAGGGATTTTCACCGGAAATATTGTTTTTTCTTTGTTTGTGTGTTGTTTTGTGTTGCTGCTGCCCTCCTCCCTTCAATTTTGGTGAGTGTTGTGTGTATTTTCCCTTTCTTTTCCATGTAAATATTGCCTCGCGGCATTTCTTTCCCTTCATTGTTACTAATATATATATATATATATATATATATGAAAAAGCACCCAACACTCACCAAATTTGAAGGGAGGAGGGCAGCAGCAACACAAAACAACACACAAACAAAAAAATACAATCTTTCGGGTGAAAACCCCTTTTTCAAGTTAGAGATAGGTGGTGAGTGTTGTGTGTATTTTCCCTTTCTTTTTCATGTAAATATTGCCTTGCGGCATTTCTTTCCCTTCATTATATATATATATAAAAACACCCAACACTCGTCATAGTTGAAGGGAGGAGGGCACCAGCAACACAAAACACACAAACTAAACAAAAATACAATATTTCAGGTGAAAACCCCTTTTTCAAGTTAGAGGTAGGTGGCTGGGCTTGCGCAAGACTTGTGTTCAACGCAGCCATTCCCCAGAGATGTTTACATCCAGAAAAGTGTTGTCAGTCTGAGAGTAGGACCAGGTGAAGTTTGAGGAGGAGAAGTTATTCAGTGAGTACAAGAAGTCAAGAAGGAGGTTTTCACCGTGGGTCCAGATCATAAATATGTCATCTATATACCTGAACCACATGGTGGGTTGTCGGGTAACCTTTTGAAGAAAACGTTCCTCTAGTCTGCCCATGAAAAGGTTGGCATAAGAAGGTGCCATGCGAGTGCCCATAGCAGTGCCTCGAATCTGATGGTAAATCTGAGACTCGAAGGAAAAGAAATTTTTGGTAAGGATGAATTGAGCCAAAGTAGTGAGGAAATGAGTGGTAGGGAAGGTGTGCGGGGGGCGGCTGTTGAGGTAATGCTCTATGGCACTTAGGCCCTGGCCATGAGGGATGTTGGTGTAGAGTGATGATACATCAATACTGACCAGGAAGCAATCTGTTGCTAGGGGTGTAGGGACTGTTGACAGACGCTATAAAAAGTGGGGGGTGTCTCTGACATAGGATGGAAGGGCCTGGACGAAAGGTTGTAGGTGCTTGTCAATGAATGCAGAAATTCATTCTGTGGGAGACCCAAAGGCAGCAACTATAGGACGTCCAAATGGAATGGTGTGAAAGCCCTTGTAAAGGACCTTGGAGACTGAGGAAAGAGCGGATTTCTGTGCAGGGCAAGCAGGGTCAGTGGTATGAGGTAAGTAAGTAGAGGTGTCAGAGAGCTGCCTGAGGGCTTCAGCTGTGTAGTTGCTTCAATCCATGACCACAGTGGTTGAGCCCTTCACCCGAAATATTGCATTTACTAAAGTGAAACTTTTATTCTATTGCCTCAATTTTTCCGTTCATCTATCGCATGTTGCATTACTGCTGGCCAGGCACATGCGCGCAGGTATGACATAAGCTAGTGCGGAGGCCTCCTGTCCGTTAACACTCACAAGGGGAGGTTTTCAGTGTGGAAATTGCAACCATAGCACGAACAAGTCTGGGAAATAGTACGTCACCTCTGGTTTCTAGCCCTAAAGCAGACCCAAAGGCAGCAACTATAGGACGTCCAAATGGAATGGTGTGAAAGCCCTTGTAAAGGACCTTGGAGACTGAGGAAAGAGCGGATTTCTGTGCAGGGCAAGCAGGGTCAGTGGTATGAGGTAAGTAAGTAGAGGTGTCAGAGAGCTGCCTGAGGGCTTCAGCTGTGTAGTTGCTTCAATCCATGACCACAGTGGTCGAGCCCTTCACCCGAAATATTGCATTTATTAAAGTGAAACTTTTATTCTATTGCCTCAATTTTTCCGTTCATCTATCACATGTTGCATTACTGCTGGCCAGGCACATGCGCGCAGGTATGACATAAGCTAGTGCGGAGGCCTCCTGTCCGTTAACACTCACAAGGGGAGGTTTTCAGTGTGGAAATTGCAACCATAGCACGAACAAGTCTGGGAAATAGTACGTCACCTCTGGTTTCTAGCCCTAAAGCAGTTCTGCCTGGTGGGCCTCCATTTAAGAGTAATCGTAGATTAAAAAATGCTTAAATTTTATGTAAATGACCTATACTTGTACGGAAGACCGTTAGCTTATAATGTCTATTTAGCTGTGCTCATTGAGGAGATTTGATCAGATGCGATGGGTCCGAGGTTCGATCCCCCCACCCGCGAAATTTTTTTTTTCTATTTGTATTTTTTTTTAATTGCTATTCTATGTTGTAGCATTAAAAACTGTTTTGAAACAAATTCTACAAGTTTTTTTATTTTCCTTTGACAAATACGCACATATTAGGATGGTACCACCAAAATGTACGCATTTATGTCAGCCATGTGATGTGTATTTCTATCATCAGGTAAAAATACTAATAAAAAAAGCTTCAAAATGCACTGGAACTGTTGCAAGATAACCGTGCAATATATTCTCATGAAGATGCTGTTAAGATATATTCTCTTATTCACCACATTTCGCGAGCGCCTGTATTTTATGACATAAAATATTCCTGGTACGATTCAAAATTAACGAATAAAAGGCCGAAATTTACAAATTTTAATGAAACCTACTTTCCTAAATCAATAATAAATACTGTATGTGACTGTCGAAACATATCCTTCATAAAATGTTCCTGGTGTGCACGTAATTTTTGTTTCAAATGCTTTTGTGGATTATACCATCCTAATATTTGCAGATTTGTCAAAGGAAAATAAAAATTTTGTAGATTTTGTTTCAACACAAATTTTTAATGATACAAGACGGAATGACAATAAAAACATAGAAAAAAAATTTCGCGGTTGGTGGGATCAAACTTTGAACCCATCGCATCTGATCATTTCGCCTTAACGACCACGGCTAAATAGACATAAACTAACAGTCTAACGTAAAAGTATAGCTCATTTACATATAATTTAAGCACTTTTCTTAATCCCAGCTTTCTCTTAAATGGAGGCCAACCAGGCAGAACTGCTTTAGGGCGAGAAACCAGAGGTGAAGCGCTATTTACCAGACTTGTTCGTTCTACGATTGTGATTTCCACACTGAAAACCTCTCCTAGTCAGTTGAGGTCTGTCTGGTGTCAACTACAGTTGAACTGAAGCAAGGTAACAGGAAACTGACGGATGCTTTCTAATCTTCTCTTCCAAAAACAGGAAGTGTTATTTCTTCGTCCATCTATCGTATGTCGCATTACAGCCGGCCGCAGAGTAGGGATAAAGTGATAGGCGCTCGGCAGAGCAGCCAAGGCCTATATGGTGGCACCCATAGCTAGTGACGTTCCGATACCATCAAAGTATCGATACCTACTCAAATGAGTAGTACTCAAATTGTATTACGATACTTACTCATATGAGTACTGTAAAAGTATCGATACTTACTCATATCGATACTTTTCTTAAATTAATGTCGAAATTTAAAAAAAATATTTGACATGTTGCTAAATTATTTATTTTATTTGCGTAGTGTAATAAAATCAAATAACGCTCAGTAAACATTTTAATTTATTTATTAAATTATAATAAAGCTCAAACGTAAGCATACTTTGAAGGTTTTGTCTTATGTTTAAATATTCATTTATTATAGTTTTAACACTTTTAAATAATAAAAGTTCGCATTTGGAAGGTTTCCAAAAAAAAGAAATTGTTCCAAATATTTTGGGGACAGCTTGTTTCTTTTGTTTGTCATTGTATCGCTGTCATTAGAAAACAAACATTCACTCAATACTGACGTTGCTACAATAATAAGGTACTGTTGTGCATATTTATACAGACAAGGAAATATAAGTTTCATTTCTTCCCATTCTGTAAATGGATTGCTTTTTAGAGACATTACAGTGTTTGACAAGTAGAGAAAGACTTTGCCACTATTGTCTGTTTTCATTTTCTTTGTGATGTTTCCAGAAGTGATATTCCTGTGAATCTCTAGCTAACGCAGCTTCTTATTCCGATTCACACGAGCTACTTAGTTGCTTATGAATCATATCTTTTAGTTTTAGTTTGGGGCTGCGCGGGAGCGACCATTGGCCAGGTATAGCGAAATACGCGCCAAGTAAAACTTTATTACAATGAAATAGGGACCTAAAACAAACTCTTTGAGATTAGATTGCCTATTCTAAGACTGATTTTGTTTCATTTTCAATGATACCAACTTGACGTCAGCGGGAAATTAATTTCGCAGGCGCGACTGAGTGGGGCAGCAGGGATGATGCGTTTAGAATTTAACACCGGGTGCGTTTCGATGCTTTCGATTCGATACAAGTACTTTTCTTCCGATACCGAGTAAGTATCGAATGAATTAATTCTAATACGAAAAGTACTCGGTATCGAAACAAAGTATCGAGTACTTACTAGTATTTACTTGTATTGGATCATCACTACCCATAGCTCGCATCAGTTGACCGTTTAGCATTTACATTCTCACTTATTCGTGCGATTGTATTTATTATATATTCCGTACTCTAATACATAGATTGAAATTAAAATTTCTAGTTGGATATCTTGTTTACTATTGATTTCCCATTATCATTCCCATTTTCCGATTATTAAGTTAAGATTAAGAACACAATTTTAATACCCTAAATCGAATAATTTTCCGAAAATTTTCAGTTAAATCCTTAAAAAAGTTTTACTTGCTTCGTGGTTTCATAAAACCACACAGTTGTTTTGTTTTGTTTGTGTATTGTTTTGTGTTGCGTGGTTTTTTTCCCTTTCTTAATATATATATATATAGAACATTGGATAGGATAAAAAACCACCGCTTACCAAAGAAGGGGATTCCAGCGGCGTCGGTACATGAAAAAAACACGAACACACAAAGAATATAATTTTCAAGCATGGCTCTTCCTCAGTAGAAGTGAGATGGCTGCACGCAAGCGCTGCCGGCAGCCAACTGCGTGAGCCACAATTTCGGTGGCTAATGGTGGGGGAAATACATCATGGCAGGAAGTGAGGGAGGGGGTAGAAGAGTACAGGCTGGAAAACGGAGATGAATGGCAAGTATAAAGCAAAACTGTACAAGGTCCTGACGCGGAAGGGTAGTATACCTCAGTTAATCAAGTAATAGACAAAAGTGGGGTGGGGAAATAATAATAATAATAATAATAATAATAATATAAAAAATAAAAATAAATAAATAAATAAAAAAAATAAATAAAATTTTTTTTTAGTTGAAACTAAAACTAAAATTCGAAATCACAACCTATAAACATAGGCTCTGGTGAGCGGTGGTTCTGTGAGGCAAGGTGGAAGTGAGGGGGATGGGTGGGAGGAAAATTGGTGCTATCTTAAATTTAGACCTGGAGATTGTCTGGTCCCCAGTTGGTACTGATAGGCCAGTTCCCACCTTCTAAGTTCTGAAATACTGCTTTTATCTGGGAGGACTCTTACGGCGCGGACCGAGAAACAGTTATTAAAATCGTTGGTGCCATGTGTAGTGGCATGATGAGAGACAGGGTGGTCAGGGTTCTTTGTATGTACTGATTGTCGGTGTCCGTTCATTCTGATGGCTAGTGGATTGGTTGTGAGTCCGATGTAGGAGGCTGGGCAATGGTTACAAGTGAGTTGGTATACGAGGTGGGAGGATGTACAAGTGGCAAATCCTGTGATGGGAAAGCTTACGGGGTTGGTAAAGGTGGTGGAAGGCGGGTGTATACTGCATAATTTGCAACGGGATCTGTTGCAAGGAAATGAACCTTGAGGCTGTCTTGCAGGCTGGGGGACCCCGTGCTTATGGACCAAGAGTTGGTTGAGGTTTGGAGGTCTGCTGATGTAGGCTCTGGGTGGGTGAGGGAGGATTTTAGGAAGGAGGTTTCTCATCTCAGGGCAGGCTCGAAGGAAGTCGTAACAATGGGCTGTAGATGCTGGTCAATGTCAGCCAGCTTCCCTCCCACATCAAGGACACCAGGCACTTCCTCTCTCGACTGGCTACAGTACCCACACCTCTTCCCACTGACTCCCTTCTAGTGACAGTAGATGTGACTTCCTTATCCACAAATATTCCCCATTGCCATGGGCTCAGTGCCTTGGAACATTTTTTAGACCAGCGTCCGCCCAATAGCCTCCCCACCAGATCTTTCCTGCTCACCTTGGCGGAACTAATACTAAACAACAACTTTTTCTCATTTGAGGGGAAAATCTATCACCAAGTGAGTGGCACTGCCATGGGCACTCGTATGGCTCCCTCATACGCTAACCTCTATCTAGGCCGCCTAGAAGAATCATTCATAACTTCAGCCCATCTGAAACCCCTCTTGTGGGTCAGATTCATTGATGATATTTTCATAATCTGGACCCACGGAGAAGACAACCTACTCAGTTTCCTCAATAAACTTAACACTGTCAGCTCCTTGAAATTTACATGGACTTACTCCCATACACAGGCCACTTTCCTGGATGTCGACCTTTCCCTCACAAATGGCAATGTACACACAGCTGTCCATATCAAACCCACCAACCTACAACAGTACCTTCATTATGACAGCTGCCACCCTCATCACATCAAACGTTCCCTCCCCTACAGCCTAGGCATTCGAGGCAGTCACATTTGTTCCAATCAACAAGCCCTTCAACAATATGCCAGCAATATCTCTGAAGCCCTGATTTCCCGCAATTACCCGCCAATTTTAGTTCACAAACAGGTTTCTCGTGCCACATCACAACCTATCAACAATCCTCTAAAACCCACCATAGCCCTGTTTTCATCACCCGTTACTTCCCAGGCTTGGAATCCGTGAACTGAGTCTTGAGACAAGGTTACGACTTCCTTCGAGCATGCCCTGAGATGAGAAACCTCCTTCCTAAAATCCTCCCTCACCCACCCAGAGCCTACATCAGCAGACCTCCAAACCTCAACCAACTCTTGGTCCATAAGCACGGGGTCCCCCAGCCTGCAAGACAGCCTCAAGGTTCATTTCCTTGCAACAGATCCCGTTGCAAATTATGCAGTATACACCCGCCTTCCACCACCTTTACCAACCCCGTAACTGGGGAAAGCTTTCCCATCACAGGATTTGCCACTTGTACATCCTCCCACCTCATATACCAACTCACTTGTAACCACTGCCCAGCCTCCTACATCGGACTCACAACCAATCCACTAGCCATCAGAATGAATGGACACCGACAATCAGTACATACAAAGAACCCTGACTACCCTGTCTCTCATCATGCCACTACACATGGCACCAACGATTTTAATAACTGTTTCTCGTTCCGCGCCATAAGAGTCCTCCCAGATAAAAGCAGTATTTCAGAACTTAGAAGGTGGGAACTGGCCTATCAGTACCAACTGGGGACCAGACAATCTCCAGGTCTAAATTTAAGATAGCACCAATTTTCCTCCCACCCATCCCCCTCACTTCCACCTTCCCTCACAGAACCACCGCTCACCAGAGCCTATCTTTATAGATTGTGATTTCGAATTTTAGTTTTAGTTTCAACTAAAAATTTTTTTTTTTTTTTATTTATTATTATTATTTTTTTATATTTTTTATATTTATTTATTTATTTATTTATTTTTTTTTTTTTTTTTTGTCCCCCCCACTTGTGTCCATTACTTGATTAACTGAGGTAGACTACCCTTCCGCGTCAGGACCTTGTACAGTTTTGCTTTATACTTGCCATTCATCTCCGTTTTCCAGCCTGTACTCTTCTACCCCCTCCCTCAATTCCTGCCATGATGTATTTCCCCCACCATCAGCCACCGAAATTGTGGCTCACGCAGTTGGCTGCCGGCAGCGCTTGCGTGCAGCCATCTCACTTCTACTGAGGAAGAGCCATGCTCGAAAATTATATTCTTTGTGTGTTCATGTTTTTTTCGTGTACCAACGCCACTGGAATCCCCTTCTTTGGTAAGCGGTGGTTTTTTATCCTATCCAATGTTCAATATATCCGCTTTTAGCGCCTTTGTTTCCTAACAATCTATATATATTATAGATGTGAAAGTAACTCTGTCTGTCTGTCTGTTACGTTTCTTGGGCTAAACGGCTACTCCAATCGTGATGAAATTTGACAAGGAGATTAGGATGGACATGGGATACCATATTCTGTATAGATAATAACATATTGTCATTAAATTACGAAAACTATCTGAACTATGAAAGACAAACGCATAATATCTAAATGTCTTTGTAACGCATAATGTTAGAGAGCAATGGCAGCATAGCACAGTGGTAAACATGCTTGCTTCTTAAGAAAACTCCCGTGTGGCTTCGGGTTCAAACCCCACTGGGAGCAAAATTTTTTATGAATTGTTTTTCATAGTTTGAGCCTAGGATTTTGAAGTAAGGATACCATGTTCTGGCAAATCTTTGGCAATAGAATAGTGCCCTAAGCGTTTACTTAATTCAGGGTATACTGGTTCCACAGACAGTTTTTGTGTGATCTAAACTAATAATATATATGCAAAAGTAAGTCTCCATCTTTTTTTTACGTTTTGACGATTATATATGTATAACGATATACCGAAATAGGATACTTTTTTCGATATGAATAAATGAGACAGGTTCGACAGTAGAATAGTACATTGATAGGGTTCCCGTCATATTACGCCGACATATCAGCTTTTTGTATCATATTCTAAATCCAGGTGTACGAAGTCGCGGGTAACAGCTAGCACACATATATATATCGACAACAAAAGAGAAGGTAGAATGAAATTTAATCATAAAATATACACACAAAAAAGTGATAAAAATAGAATTGATAGGCTACAATCTAGGTATTATGGGGAGTTAATGCCAGAGATATGCCCTTGGTGTTGGCTGAGACTACTATTAAATCAATCACCAATAACCAATAGGGAAATACATCACCATTCACCACAGATGACAGTGTCTACACATTAAAATGACAAAATGCAAACTAAACATTGCAAAAATCGGGAAAACAACACTCCTCCAGTAGTAGAAGATGGCAGATATAAAGTAGGTGTTCTTTATAGGTGGATTCATAAGTTTCTCTGGAATTTCAGACCTTTATTATGCAGTGGCTATAATAGATACAGCAAATACAGTCACATATATACATACAGAAACTCTCCAAGTTTCTAATGTACATTACAGGTGCTAGACATTTGCACCTTTGGGGACAAAACAGACATCAATCCTTATTTGAGGTTCCTTGCACAAATAACACAAAAAAGCGAGTCATTTTCCTTAAAACTGGTGTACCGCACTGTAAGGTTCTGATGTGGTATTAATTAATTAATTAACTACCAATTAGTCCTTATGATGTTACACCATGCATACCAAACATGATCAGATATTTGTCATCGAGTACTGTAGACAGCATTTCCTCACATTAAACAATTTTAACCCCTTAAACTACTTAATAAAATGATAGGTTGATATTGTACAAATGACAACTAACATAAAATTAATTTAACTTCTTCTTTTATTGTAATTGTTTGTTTATGCTTACACATACCACACAAATACCACAAAAAATTCTTTGAGAGCTTACACACAAAAAATGTTTATTGTTAATGAATATTATGATTGAGGGTGTTAATTATTCTGTCTATTTCTTTAATAATTACATGATGAATCTTGTTATCACTAACATAACACATTAAACAAGGTTATATAGTGCCTACATGATGATAACTGTATTGTACTGTCTTACCCTGCTATACTGAATATTTCCACTACTCTTTATTTGATGCCATGAGACACACTTATGCTTCTCCACTCACTGAATAATTTTCAGTGCACTGCGGCAAAGTTTAGAACAAGAATTGAACATTTGAAAAATCACAACAATGAGTAACTCCAATGAATAATTGGCAAACCAAACAATCTAATATATGTCAATTTCTTACACAACAATGTCATGGAAAAGAGCCTTGGGGACTGTCTGATGGGTTGAGGAAGACTAGGTTGTGGACTAGGAGATGAACGAGTTAGGAAGGCCTGGGAGGGGCAGGGAGGATTTAATTTCTGGATAGATTAGCAGGAACCTGCCAAAAAATTCTACTGGTGGATACATGACTTGGGTAGTACTGTGTGAGCAGGACTGGACTATGGTTTAGGGTGGACCATACGTTGAGCAGGTTATAATGTGGCCTGAGAAAGTTGTTTGAGAAGCAAATAGATACATATATATATATATATATATATATATATATATACACACAAAAGAAAATTTTACAGGTTAATAGTTTTTGCTAACTTCTTCCATGTGTCCATGACATGCAGCAACTTTGGTAAGTAGTGGTTATTCTTCATAGCGACTACGAAATAACAGGTGCTAAATAGCAAAAATGAATTACATATTAGGACAGGGAAATGAACCACCACTTACCTTAGATGATGGTTGTGCAGCATGAACACACAAAAAAGACAACAACACAAAGACTTAATAACTTATAGGTCTTAGCCCTTTATCAACTAGAGAACATTATGGAGGATGGGCATTGTAGGAGACTACCTCACAGAATGACTGTTAGCCAGGAATCTGATGAGGGTAAATTCAAACAGAGGTCAGTGATTTGGAGCCAATACCAGAGCATAGCAAAATATTGTCAAAAGACCAGAATAATGTAATAAAATCTTAACAACATATCTCTGAGTAAGCAAAAATAAACAGATAAGTACATTTAAAAAAAAAAAAAAAAAAATGAATTTTAAACCAAAGAATCCATGAAGTTAAACATCACCTCAGGTTAGTGGTGGTTCAACTTAAGTAGTGGGGGTGGAGGCTATGAGAGGATAAAGGGAAAGAAAAGTAATGAATGACTGGGTACATCTTAAATTGAGGTCAGGTTGCCTTGTGCTCTGTTTCTATTAGTAGGCAAGCTCCCACCTTCTGAGTTAAGAGAAGTTGCTGCTGTTTGGGAGGACTCTGATAGCACATACCATGAAACAAGAATCAAAATTATTGGTGTCATGAAAGATGGCATGGACAGTTACTGGATGTTTTGAATTCCAGGTGATTACCACCTATAGGTGGCCATGTGTTCTTATGGCTAGTGTATTCATGGTCAAACCTATACAGAAAGCCAGTCTAGCTGGTATATTACATGGAAGGTTTCACAGGTGGTGTGTCCCATCATGGGAAAGCTCTCCCCAGTGACAGAGTTGATGAAAGTGTTGGAGGCATGGTGTATGTTGCACATCTTACAACAGGATCTATTTCATGGAAAAGAGCCTTGGGGCTTCTGATAGCACAAGGAAGACTATGTTTGTGAACTAGGAGATGGCTGAGGTCGGAATGCCTGGAGAGAGGCACGGAGGATTTCATTTCCGGATGGGTTAGCAGGAAATCATAACACCTGCCAAAGAATTCTATTGATGGATATGAGGTTTGGGAAGTATTGTGTGACCAGGACTGGACTATGGTTGGTTTTAGAGGGTTTAGGGTGCTCAATAGGTTAAGTAGGTTATAATGTGGCCTGTAAAAGTTGTTTGTAAACCAAATATGGGGGTAGTAGCAGGATATCAACACTTGCGGTATATTGCTTGAATACTGCAAATAGGGATTGTTGGTTAGAGCATACACAACTGCCCTGAATGCCAGACTGTACAGGAGGGAATATTTGGTATGATATGGATGGAAACTGTCAAAATGGATATATGGCTGTGAGTTTGGTGTGGGCCGAGGAGTTAAGATAGCCATTGGGGAGGTACAGATCCACATACAAGAATGTGACCTGGGTGTGGGAGTAGGAGTAGGTCCATGTGATATTCAACATGTTAAAGGTTAGATGATGGATAATCTATTTTGGGAAAGCCACGTATAAATAGTGACTTCCCGCAGGGAACGTAATTGTGGTTAATTGGTGAGCGATTTCTCTCTTCACCCCGCCGACCACAGGCACCCGAAATTCGGCAGCAGCGATTCGGCCAGCAATAGCGCAAAAAAACAGAGATCCACTCACCTTATGATTGTAGCATCGATTGGCATGTTCATGCTATAACATGACACCAGCTATTATTTCCAGCAAGATGCAACCAGGATGCACCGAAATCTGAGTTGTAAAACACTCTTTCCTCCGAAACTTGGCATAACTCGCCGACAGTCAAATAAATAGCTTAATTCGCTACGATGATTTGTACGCGAACTTAATCGTCGCGGACGTGAGCGTAACAACAATAGTCACTCAATAAAAAAAGAAAAGTCACACATATATAATTTCCTTGTGGAACAAGGCACACAAATATTGCATAGGCCAGTGGATGTCTGAATTACGCCAGCTGACCTTTATTCCACCGCGAACATAGATGCCCGCAGCCGACGGAAAGAAAAATAAGAAATCGCTCAACCATGCTCCCCCCCTTGAAAGTTCTTAGGACTTTCAAAAAATAAAAATAATTTTCCCCCACATTATGAGATATTCTAAGTTGTGAAATAAAAATTAAATTAACTTTACTGATTTAAAGCAATAATGAAGATAGGGGTTGAGAGTAGGATTGACGAAAGATTAAATTAAAAGGCTATTAATAAATTTGATACATTAAAAGGAATGAAAGAAAAAATATTATTGTGTTGGTATGGGATAAAGTTTAACCACTGGACGCTTGAAAGTGCCGAATCGTGTCTTCACCATCGCCACCCGAGTGATATTGTCTGAACCAGGATAAGTTTTAATAATCACCCCTAAGGGCCAGTTCAAAGGGGGAGAATCATCTTGCCCCACGATTACAACTGTACCCACTTGAACAGGGTTATCCGGTGTCGACCATTTATGTCTAACTTGCAGGGTGTGCAAATATTCAAGTCGCCATTTTTTCCAGAATGACTGGACTATCTGATCTAACAACTTCTTACGTTGGTTTAGATTCGAACAAGACATGTCAGCTGCCGGTAAGTACTGTAGTGGAGTTGACATCAAAAAATGTGCAGGAGTAATAACTTCTGGGTATGGATCCGACGACACTACATTTAAAGGTCGCGAATTCATAACGCATTCAATCTGAACTAGAACCGTTTGCAGTTCTTCGTAAGTGAGAAGTTGATTTCCAATCACTCTAAATAAATGGGTCTTCAAACTCTTTATATTAGACTCCCACAATGCTCCGAAATGCGGAGCACGCGGAGGAATCATTTTCCACTCGATACAGGCGACTACTTAATTCAGGTTTTAGAGCTTTGTTCAACTCTTCTAACTGAGCCTTGGCACCTACAAAATTGGTACCATTGTCTGAACATAGACAAGAAACAGGTCCTCGTCTTGCAATAAAGCACTTGAATGCGGCTAAGTATGTATCAGACGTTAAGTCTGAGACCAACTCTATGTGTATAGCCTTAGTGACTAGGCACACAAAAAGACAAATGTACACCTTTTGAGAGTGTTGACCACGGCGTCGTGTAAGGGTTATAGGAATCGGACCTGCGTAATCTACTCCAGTATGAACGAAAGCCTTAGCTTCCTGTATGCGACAGGGAGGCAAATCTGCCATCTTAGGAGTAGGATGAGTAGGGTTAACTCTAAAACAAAAATTACATTTACTGTACCATGGACCGAACAACTATCCTCGCAGCTAAAATCCAGTAGCGCTGCCGCAAAATCGATATTAACAGACCAGCCCCTGCATGACAATTCAAAACATGGTAATGTCTGATAATAAGATGCACAACATGGTCATGCTTGGGAAGTAGCGCTGGATGTTTAGCTTCGAAGGGTAAGTCCGACTTAGACAGTCGTCCACCAATTCGTAAAATACCTTCTTCATCAAGAAATACTGACAAATTCCGCAGCTTCTTGGAAGGCAAGTTATTCTTTTTTAGAAGAGCAATATCTACTGCAAAGTGCACATCTTGTACCGCACGAATTATTGCCCTTTCAGCAAAGAACAAATTCTTTACCCCACCAGAAGGGGTAATCTTCTTTATAAATCTAAAAATGTAAATCACAACTCTCAATAATTTGTCCCAAGAAGACACGCGCTGAGATAAACCATACAGCACGGAAGGTTCAGGTTGAGTGGTAGTAATGGTGAAAACATTCGTCTTGTGTTCCGGTAATTCCTTACAATCACCCGGAGAAAACGTTTTACTGGGCCACTCAGAAGTGGGACGATGCATCCAAGGCGGTCCATTCCACCACAAGCTATGAGAAACTAATTGTGACGGTAACATACCTCGAGAGAGGCAGTCACTTGGATTTTCGATTCCCGCAACATGAAAGAAGTTCTGCGGAGCAAGGTTCTCTTGACATTGAGTGACCCTATTACTCACAAAAACAGACCAACGATGCGGGGAAGAATGAATCCAGGACAAAGCTACCGTAGAGTCTGAAAAGGCATAGGTGCCTACTATATGGACTCGATCTCGATAGGTTTCATTAACTAATTTAACTAATTTCGACATCAGAAGCGCGGCGCATAACTCGAGACGCGCAAGTGTCGTTATTTTGGTAGGTGAAACCTTGGACTTAGCACATAATAGTCGAACAGATATGCCAGACGCATCAGTAGTATGTAAATATATAACAGAACCATAACCGTTCATACTTGCGTCACAAAAGGCAACAATATTGGCCTTGCAGTCCTTTGATGCACCTACATGACGAGGGATTTCCATAGTGGAAAGAAGACGTAATTCTTGAGTGAGCGCCGCAAATCGGCGTAACACACTCTCGGGCGGGGTATCATCCCAATCAATTTTACTTAGCCACAGTTCTTTAATTAACAACTTGGCTAACAAAATAACCGGAGCAACCAGACCCAAAACATCAAACAAACGAGCCACTACAGATAATATGTTCCGCTTCGTGCACTTTTCGCAGACTTGGGTCGTGGTGAAGTAGAAAACGTCGTCTGAAGGTTTCCATGCTAGCCCCAGAACCTTAGCTGACGTCACTACGTTTCCTTCTGAAAAGTTTACTGGGCTTCGATGAGAATCAGGAAGACTATCGAGTAACCCAGAAGAATTGCTGGACCATTTTACTAAATCTAAAGTTCCAGACTTCAATAATGAGATTAGTTCTCGGGATAAACGAAAAGCTGTTTCAGGAACAGAATGAACCAAATCGTCCATTATACATTTTAGTCTCGACGACTTCAGAGGCTTCAGGAAACTGAGAACTCGCTTCAGCCGCCAGCTGTCGCAAAGTGCGCATAGCTAGAAAAGGACTCGATTTTAACCCAAAAGGAATACGGTTAAAATGAAATGTCCGAACTATTTCGCTATCATCAAAACGAAATAATATTTGCCAAAATTTGCGATGGTCATTAACAACACCAATCTGCAAATACATTTGTTTGATATCCGCTGTAATAGCAATCGGGAATAACCGAAAGTTTAATAAAAGCAAGAATAAATCGGCCTGTAAATTAGGACCGGTATGCAAAATGTCATTTAATGACAAACCAGTATGAGTTTTAGCGCTTGCATCAAGTACAATGCGAGGCATGGGTTTATCAGGGCGGATGACTGCATGATGGGGAATATAATACCCGTCATCGCTAACCTCTGATTCACGAACTTCTGTTAAGTAACCATTTGTAATATATTCCTCAATAACTTTATTATAGCTCTCTCGGAGTGTGGGACATAGTTTAAATTTCCTTTCGAGCGCCATAAATCGGCGTAAAGCATTGAAACGAGAATTGACAAGCTCATTAGGATCTGAATGGAACGGTAAAGCCACAGTATATCTACCCTCACTGTTCCTACTCACAGATAAAGTATATAAATTCTCACACTCTGTATTCTCAGGGCTTAGGAATTTTTGTGAGATATCTCCTCTAATTCCCAAAATTTTTGCACCAATTCATTGAGTGCTAGAGCAGTAAAAGATGTAGGGTGAGTATGAATACTAGAATATTCTCCCATCAACACATAACCGAAGGCGGTCAGTAAAGCCATAGTACCTGATTCAACTCTATCTCCGAAATAAATATACAGAAAAAAGCTGAGCACCCAACACAAGATCAATTTTACCCGGAATATTCCATGTTAAATCAGCTAAAGGTAGGTTGTCCAAATATGACATGTCACACTTTTCTATAAAATGAGAAGGTAATTGGTCTGTAATAGAATCAACAACTAGAGCTTGAATGTAATATTTGTTACTTTTAAATACACGGGATTGTACTTCGATATTCACATAACCATAAATCGGTTGCGAACTCGAACCTATACCCTTCACATAGGAATTATTTAATGGAATTATCTGTAGGTTCAATGACTTACAACAATCGATGGTAATTAAATGATTTTGTGATCCATTATCAATTAGACACCTAATTATTTGATAATTATTATCAGTGGACTTGGCATACACTTGAGCTGTGGAAAGTAATATATGAAAATTATTCTTTACACTAACGCTCAAGGAAAGCGGAGATTCATTATGTGAAGCCTTATTTATATGAGCCGATGATGAGACCACTGGACCAGAACAGTTGGTGTCGACATCAGTACGGCAAGGTAAGCAAGTTTTGGCGCGGTCTGTTTTTACACTGTTGTTGGAAATGGCTTGCAATGCGCAATTCTCACTCGTATTGAGACGAGTGGAATGAGTCTGCGTATTTTTCCTATCAAAATGTAAGAGAGTGTGGTGTCGTTTCTTGCATAACTTACAAACAGACGATGATTTGCAGTTGGAAACAGTGTGAGAAATTCCCAGGCAGTTCACACAGCCTCTTTTTGATTTAACAAATTCATATCTATTATGTGGCGAACCCAAAGATTTGAAGTGGGAGCAATTATAGAGTAATGTATGATCTGTTTGCTTGCAATAAACACAGGATCCAGAGATAAGTTTAATTGCCATATTGTCTCTGACTATTGATCTTCTTTAGAAACAAATGCTTTGGAAGTACGCCCGCGCGTCACATTTTCTGTCAGTCGCTTGTTCATGTTATCTGAAGCGCGAGAATATAATCCCGAACTTGCACTGTTCATATTGCTTGAACGTTTAGAAATTTTAACCTGATCTTTCACGAATAAAGTTAATTCGTTGTAAGTGGGCATTTCTTTATCGCGTACTGACATTTCAAAGGCTTGTACAATTTGAGCATCGATCTTACGCAATGCACATTGAAATAAAATAAAATCTGTAAGATCATGGATGCCTAATTGTTTCAAAGCTGCAACTGCAGCTGAATATTTCTCTATAAATGTATCCAAGCTGTTTGGATTATTGTTGCTAGGCTTTATATCCAAAATGATATTTAAATAGTGAGTACCTAACAATCGCTTGTCTTGGTATCTATTTACTAGATTTTCCCACATTATTTGGTATGTTTCTGCTGTAGGTACAATACCCGCCGTTATCTTCAATGCATTATCTGTTAGCTTGCTTACAAGATATTGCACACGCTGTGAGTTAGTTAAATGGTCGTTATCATGAATATTAGCTTTGAAAGATTCATAAAATACTGACCATTTCTCCATACTACCATCAAAGCTAGGAATATCTATAGGAGGTAATTTAATGTGTTCACGGTCACTTGGACGCGATGACAATGTAACGGTAGAGGCACTAATTTTGTTGCGAGTTCGTTTAATACGCATTTACAAATCCTCAAATGCAGCTAATGGGGTATAATCAGGTGTATATTCAGGATCTTTAGTCAAATGTAAATCATTAATCTGATCTATCATAGATTCAAACTTGATCTGAAGGTCATCAATTGATTCAAGAATCAGTGATAAAACTTTCATTGGTCCGGGAATCAAACGAAGAGATGTTCATAGAAATCTTACTCAGTTTATTAACTCTCTCAAAAATCATATCCGACTTTGAAGTTAATAACGCTAGCTTCCGTTTGAATTCTACAGAATCAACATTTGTCCCGAAAGCCATATTGTAAAATATGATTGAAGTATAGCGTAACTGGCTTATACAAAGATTATATTAATCAAACTGATCGTGTCATATCCGACCCGGAGGACCAAAAAATAGATGATGGATAATCTATTTTGGGAAAGCCACGTATAAATAGTGACTTCCCGCAGGGAACGTAATCGTGGTTAGTTGGTGAGCGATTTCTCTCTTCACCCCCGCCGACCACAGGCACCCGAAATTCGGCAGCAGCGATTCGGCCAGCAATAGCGCAAAAAAACAGAGATCCACTCACCTTATGATTGTAGCGTCGATTGGCATGTTCATGCTATAACATGACACCAGCTATTATTTCCAGCAAGATGCAACCAGGATGCACCGAAATCTGAGTTGTAAAACACTCTTTCCTCCGAAACTTGGCATAACTCGCCGACAGTCAAATAAATAGCTTAATTCGCTACGATGATTTGTACGCGAACTTAATCGTCGCAGGACGTGAGCGTAACAACAATAGTCACTCAATAAAAAAAGAAAAAGTCACACATATATAATTTCCTTGTGGAACAAGGCACGCAAATATTGCATAGGCCAGTGGATGTCTGAATTACGCCAGCTGACCTTTATTCCGCCGCGAACATAGATGCCTGCGGCCGACGGAAAGAAAAATAAGAAATCGCTCAACCAAAGGTATTAAAATCATTCAGAAAATTTAGTAGGTTGTTTTCCCCATGTGTCCAGATCTTAAAAATATTATCTATAAATCTTAGCCACATGAGAGGTTTGAGAGGGACTTTCTCAAAAAGGAACATGAAGAGATTATCATAAGAGGGGGCCATACAGCTGCCCATCGCAAGTACCACATGTTTGGTGGCAGATATTTACCTTCGAAGGAGAAATAGTTGTTGTTAAGTATAAATCCAGCCAAGGTGGTGTGGAAAGATGTGCTGGCACTGCTGTTGGGAGGGCGCTGATCCAGGACATGTTCAATGGCACTGAGTCTATGGCAATGTGGAATGTGCGTGTATA